>PVHY01012408.1:0-44625 GCA_004024945.1 Uropsilus gracilis | reverse complement strand
AACCACACACACACTTACCATATATCGGAAGAGAACAACAGGCCAAACAACCAACAAAACATCAACTTAACCAAACAACAATTTGCAGAAAAATGGGAGGAGTGACTGAAGAGGGGAATACAAAAGGGGGATATGGAGGGAGGAGGAAGGGGGATACAGAGGGAGGATATGGAGGGAGGAGGAGGGATCAATTAATTCACAATTGTGACAAATCAATAAAATGAATTAAAAAAATAAAAAATAAAAACAAATGGCCCTAAAAAAAAAAAGATATTTCCTTTTATTTAAAAAAAAAAGGAAATTACAACTCACTTTTTATGTAAGTTACAGAATTGTCTCTCAAAGTAAACAACCAATAAATCTAATGTAAATCTTCAGTAAAATGAATTCTTAAAGACAGGTTTTACCTAGCTTTCCTACCTACAAAAAATAAGTAAATAAATAATAAAAACTGCAACAATAGAGTGATCATTTTAATAATCTATTTGTAAGGCAGAATAATTTTACTTCTTAAACCAAAACACCTAGTTGAAACTCTTGTTAAAATCATCATCAAACACTTTGTTTTTTATGTGATTTCTTTCCTAACTCAACAAAATTTTACACACTGGATGTGATTCTTTCATAATTTACTTTATGTCTTACATATATTATGTGCTGACATTTACAGAAAAAAATAGTAGTGACACCTCCAAAAAAAGGATGAAAAGAAACATGGCATGTAATAAACTTTCTGTCTTTCAAGTATGAAAAGCACATCCAGCATAGTAAGAGAGAACTGGTCCTTTGATGTATAAGCATCAAGAGAACTTGTAATTTTGACCTGATAAAAATGCAGATTGTCAAAGTTAAATTTGAATCATGAAATAAAGCAGCGATGCCCTGTTCCTTGAACAAAGATTCTTTTCAATAACAATGTGAATACCAACCAGGAATCATTACAGTACCCTGTAACAAATCTTTATTTCACTAATTGTGTACACTATGGCATTCTGTTTCCATCACTCCTCTGGTCTTCAAAAATACCCATGTGATCAATCAATAAAGCTCAAAAAATAATTCAGTTGAGAATTTCAGTCTTTCTTATGCAACCCCACTCTGTTCCTCTGTCCAGTATTAAAAATGAGTATCCATGTAAAAATCAGAGATGAGAACTCAAAAACAGGTACTCAACAAGGGATTCATTCACTCTCTTCTGGCCTTAATCTGATTTTGTTTCCCAGTAGTCGAACCTCCCTAGATGTCTTACGGACTTGTTTCAATTCTGCTGTCTTCGAAGTACATACCCGAAATGAATTCAACCACTTTGAAATGTACTGAGACTTATTTATGACCTTGCCCATGGCGCAATATGAAAACACCCCTCAGTAGGAGAGAATATGGGTTCGCAGGTTGTTGGAGGTATTATGCTCAAGGTTTCAGTTGGGAGAAAAGGAATGGACAGGGTTGGCCAGAAAGTCTCCATGGAGTCATATGTCTATTGATTGCTTCCCACTCTAGCTGGCTCTGTCATTTCCCGGAAAGGAGAGAGTTAAATTCCCCTGAAAAGGAGAGAGTTAAATTCCCCTGAAATGACTTGGCTCTGCTGTAGATATGCCCTTACTCTGAGCTCATTCCTGGCTCCTTCCCCTGCTCCCTGACTAGAAAGATACTGTCTTTTCTGACTCCCCCTCAGCCTGGACCCTGGCACCATCCTCAGGGAAAACCTGCCTAGCAGTGCCAGTCCTTTCTCGCACATTTTGACTCCTCCTTAACATCTGGTTACTTGTGTTTACTTCCAAAGTCTTAAGTTTTCTATGTTGTATGAACTTGGAATTCTTACTGCAGGAGGGTCCATCTGTCAGGCACTTACTCTCCATGTTATCAGGTGTATGTATGTGTTTGCGCTCCTGTCTGAGGCCAGCTTATGAACCGTGTAAAGTTTCAGAAAGTCCAGGGTCTATGAAAAGTTTGGTAAATATGGTATTAATTAGAATGAATTCCATGACATATTGGGTTCATAATATATTCAGCAGGAAGATGGTTAATAGTATCAATTAGATGTGCATTTAATTAAGATAATTCTGCTGGCCATGTTAGAGGATGCCTGTAAGGCAAGAGATCAGAGAGGAGGCTTTGTAATAGTCCAAAGGAAAGATGGGGAAGGTAATAGTTCCCATGCTGAGAAACTGGAAATATCGAGATAAGTAAATTCCCCAAATAACAAGTGATTTTCTCTTCTTCTCAGAAGTCACAAACACTTCATCCCTACAATCTGCAGCCTGAAAATATTAGATTAGCTCTTCTCCTTCCCTCTGTCTCCACCTATGATATTCAGTACCACCTTCACAAAACTCTCCAGGACTCTACCTTAAATTTCAGTGTTCTAGCCCAAACCCAAAGCATTTGTCACTCCAGGTAAATATTTAAGACTTCCTCTTATGGCATTTCACTTAATGCTTTCATATAAATGTCCTGTCTCCTCAACAATAAAACCTTCCTGATGGTCTGCTTCCTGATCCAAGCCTAGCAGGACCATATTTGGAACAGCAACATGTCCATATTAAATAAGAGTAACACACAATCGACTACCGGGAGGAACATTTGTCAAAGAAAAGTTAAGGTCAACCAACATAGCCCCAAATGCCCATGCTAAAGCACTCTGCCTCAAGTCTCAGTACTTTCATTTTTATTTCAGTGAAGTTTTAGGAACCATCACCATGTATTGTTTCAGAGAGAGCAGTAATAAATGAGTCCCTGAAGAGGCTGTGGGTTTGATACAGAGAGCAACAGAATGAGAAGGAAGCGCATGTTCTAAGTGGTCCAGCAGGGTCTTCCAACCTGAGAGTAAGTGGACTCACGAGATAATCATGTCTGGGCATCTGCCGAGGCTTAGCATTTCACACCATGTGTGTAACTCACTACTCAAGGTTTTTGAAAAATTACCCCCCTGTGATGAAGCTATACTTTTCTTCAACTTCCCATCTGAGAAATTCCTAGAAAACTACACAAAGTCATTCAAACTAATGACATCAAGAACACAAGCGTAAATCAACTCTAGGTCTGAATTCAGAGATGCTTAGGAATCATTTTCCCGGGTTACATTACTAAACACAGAGAATATATAAAACTCACCACAGACATGAACACAGACCTGCCAGAACAAGTGGATTTTCAATTCAGGTGTAAAGTAACCTGGCAGTCGTCATGCTCTGCATACTTGACTGTTTCCAAAGAGAGAGAGCACAAGTATTGCCCAGGGATGTCTAGAAGCCGCTCAACGGTGGGGTGCACGGGACCGGAAAAGCTCCCACATGGAGGCGCTGAGAGACAAAGGGCTGCTTCCATTTGCCTCCACCAAAGTTACATCTTCAGCTGAAGAGCAGCAAAGGCCAATGAGCACTGAGAACTCTTCTGGCAACAGTGAATTTACACGCACACCCTGTGCACCTAAACTAAGCAAAACATGAATTATCAGCATCCACTGTTCTCTGTAAGTGAACTTGCTAGAAACTATAGTGGTTGCTGGTTCTAGGCAACAAGTTAGATTTTCCTAAAGAAATTTCTTTAGAAATTCATAGAATTTCTAAACCATAAGCATCCATGGAAGGTAGACAGCCAAAGTAGACTATTATACCTAAAATCACTCATTCAAAATCAATATGTTGCTCAGGCTATTAAATGAAATGGATTAATAACTATTAAAGCACATATTACTAAGCATGGTTAACATAGAATGAACCTAAAAATCCGTAATAGAAAATAGTGAAGACAATCTAAAAACCTGAATAGGAAATAGTAAAGAGAAAGTGAGAGTCACTAAAAGCCAGCTTTTCCGTTTCCTACAGGGAAAATAAAGTTCAGTCCCAGAAGATCTGGATGGAGAGCAGAAATAGACTTGGGTGGAGTAGAAATAGCCAACCGAACAGAAATTTACTTAGCTTTCATAAAGGTCTAACTTACGCAAATGTCAGCATGTAGAAAACCAAGTTCAGGGAGATCAAAGGATGTAAAGAAACCTAGGCACAGCTGTAAGCTTGGACCTATGAAGGGGCTGGGGCTAGGGATCGCAGTTCAAGTCCCGCTTGGGGCAACACAGCGAGACCTAGTCCCGAAAAGTAGCTGGGTGTGGTGGTTAACATCTGTAATCCCAGGTACCTGGGAAGCTGAGGCTAGGGATTGCTTGAGTCTGTGGTACCCGAGCAACGTGAGCCTGTGGTTCTATGGGCAAAAAATAGTGAGACCTGGTCTCAAAAAAAAAAAAAAAAAAAAAAAAAAAAAAAAAAAAAAAAAAAAAAAAAAAAAAAAAAAAGCAAGGAAAATCATACAATTAGGAGCCAAACCACAGGAGGAAACATTATTTAGCAGTTCTCACCCAGTGCTTTTGGAATATGCAACCACTTCCTACATCAAACATTCTGAAATTGGTGCACCTTCCAAAATTAGGTATCACAGCAAGGAAGAAAGAACTCCTCTGTTCTGCTTCCTACGACAAAAGCCAGCAGGTACAGAAATGTGCGCCAGTGGATAAATCAGTCTAATCCTGATGCACCAACACACATATCAGGAATAAGCTGTTTTAATTCAGAAAACGAACGTAGTAAGCATTACCGTTAGCAGACATGCTCCATCATGATTGCCCCTGGAAAACTGACCGGCTGGTTTATTCCACCAACACAAGGCAAAGGAAGCAACAGGCCAACAGGAAGGAAAATGGCATCAAGACTGATGAACCCTGGAAGTGCGCGCTCAGATAAGCTGCGGCCGGTGACTTCCATCCTGTGCGTGTCTAATACTTGGAGCTTTCTTCCTGTGCCCCAGGGACATTTGCAGTGCCTGTTTCTCGAGTTCAAATTAATGCACTGTCACCACCACCACTTGCAGACTTCGTAAGAACTCTTAGAAAATACCACTTTGTTTTCAGTCATTTATTATGCCAAATAAAAACCAGTGACTCTCTGCCCAACAGTTTATCAGGAACGTCTGTCACCCCTATTCTAACAGCCAGCAGGCAAGCTAAAAGAAGAAAGGAAAACAAACCAAAAACAGCAACAAGCTTCTGGGGGAAAATGTTCAGAGATAGATGATTTGCTACCTGCTTCAGAGAGAGAAGCTTTTGTCCTATGGCAAACACACCTAGCTTGAAAAATACATTTTGGGAAAAGTTGAGTTCATTAAAACTTTGTTACAGGCATTTCTAACCCAGATTTCTGTAGAAAGAACTAGACTTTATTGTTTTCTGTGATACTAGGGACAGAAGAGCTACTGATAAATGCCACCGGAGAGATCTATTTATAGAAAATGAGTTTGCACTGCAAACAGGCACTAATTGTCTAGTGTGTGAAAGATGCCACAGGGGACACAAGTCCCTGCTCTCAAGGAGGTTCATCTGACACCACAAGGTTCTTCAGAGACAGCATGCCTGCCAGCAGCCTACAAACCTGTCCTTGCTCTTCACCTGCCGGCCCGCCTGCCTTTGTGGAGGGGTAAGTGATGACTCAAGCAAGGAGTCCTCTGATTCCTCTGTGGTGTGAGCCCTCACTCTGCCAAATGACCCCCATGAAGGCATGAGAGAGTCAATGAAAAACTGCACAATTTTCGAAATGATAGCCCAACACGTTCAGATCATCAGACATGATTCATTACACACACACTCCAACACCCGCAACACTGTGTTCTAGGACAGACCGACAGAGGATGCTGAGATTTTATGATCACAGAGAAAAACCATCCAACCCGGAAGGAGAAAAGTGGCAGGGGAAAAAAAGGCAGAGAGAGAAAGCGGGCTCAGTAAACAAAATGGTCATCTCCGCTTTTTAGTAATTTAACTTGAATATGTTTTTACTACATTGGCCTGAGGTGGACTGGAATTCAAAATCATCAAAGTAACCTGAGAAGCCTCGCCCTAGAGACTTCTCTGTTAAGTAACTGGCAGGCTGACCTTAAAGCTCGTTTCACAAGTGTAAGGGTTCTGCGGTGATTCTATTGTAATGAGGGAAAAAAGGCCTTTACCCTATGGGCTCCGCTTGTCTACCCAGCACCACTGAAGGGCCTCTCCTCCGACCAATGAACCTGCTACCTTGAGCAGTAGCTCTGCTCATGTTCACATTCCGCACACAAGGCCCAGGAACTGGGAGCAACCATCACACACCAGCTGAGGACACCAGCACTGGAAGACCTTTAAGAGAAAATGCTTTTGAAATAACTTTTTCACTTTTTTTGGAGACAACACTAGTTTGCAGAAGTAATTCAACCCAATCAATGGTGTAATCATCACGGGAAAAACATGAACTCAATGATGTTCACATCGAAGCAGAAGGAATTCTAAGACTCTGAAAATTACACGGTGATCATGAGGGATTCGGGAAGGCAGGCAGGTCTGGGGGGGGGGTTCCTCTGGATGATGACTAGCATGTCAGTGGGCATGAGGTGTTCCAAACACCGCAGACCAACGACTGGGCAATCAATAAAATCTGAGGAAAAAAAGTAATCAAGATCAGGTCCTTTTTAAAAATATGCTTATCTGTCACTACCAGACAGCACAACCTTCACCTGCTGCCTGGAACTCCGGTCCAACACGCAGCTTTGAAGCTGTGTTTCAAAACAGATGCTGCAAGGAACAAGGCCGAAGCATAAATACATACAGACAAATGTATAGCTGGAAAGAAACAAGCAATGCTAAATCAAGTGCCATCACAAAGACAGCTCCCGCCTTGAAAAGCTCTAGGTAAATACAGGTATACGTGCTACAGAGATGCAAGAACCAAGGGTCTCACAAACAATATTTTGCTAATTAACCTGCTCAAAAGCAGAGAATGTGCCCTATGAGCCTACCTCCTCTAAATAATGTGTGTGTGTGTCTCTCTCTCACACCTCACACACACACACACACACACCCTCTTAGTGACTATTTTGAAAATCGTATTTCAGATTATGCAAAAAGTCAAGTTCAAGGGCAACTTAGGACCCAAGAATAACATGCCCTAAAGTTCACATTTCTTTCATTACCTGCACTTTACCTTAAAATGAAAAAACATACCCTAAGAAATATATACTTGAGAAAACAAACTACAGAAGCAGGTGATTAGAAAATTCAATTGTTAGCAGACACTCTAAGTATTGAATTCTGTATAAATGTAATAATGAAGGGAAGTCAAAATATTCTTGGCACAATAAAGATCCAGCACATGAAAGAAAAAAAATCAAGCCGAACCTTTCAGTTTTCTATTGTAGATTTACACCCTCAGGAATTCATTTGCATACAAAACCCAAACATGGGAGGAAATATATGTATTCATATAGCAACTCAGTATGTACACTGAAGTTTCAAGTCACAAACATTTTATTCCCTTTGAATTAAATGACGCTTAAGTTACAACTGAAGAATAAAGCACAGGGTTGAAGAAATAGAAAAGGCCCCTGAAAGAATGTAAGAGCACATTTATACTTCATTTGAATTAATATTTAAGAGCATCCCACAATTGTTTCGCCTCATGGTACCCAAAATTGAGGGTACAGTAATTTGACTCCGAGGTTTTATTTCAAAGAGTTCTCTCTTTTGTTTAAATCAACTGTGCACCATATGAAAAGCCTTGCACACAAAGGTCATAAAAATCTCAGCAGTCACCAGTTACAAAACAGAACTTAAAACATTTCTGCAGGTACTTAATGACATGCCAACAACAGAAAAATGCTAACGAAACACAACTGGAATCCAAAGGCTAGTGGGATAAAGTAAAGGCTGCGAAGAGGAAAAACCAGTACTGACTCTTATAGGCTCCATGTGAAGTGCTAGAGTGGTGGGGCTCCAGTGTAAGTGGAAAGTCACAGAGGTGGTGTGACAGGGGTGGAGCGAGCTCACAAAAACAAATGGATTAACAACAGGAAGCACAGAAGGTTACTGTATGGGAAAAACAGTAGTTTGACAGAGGTTTACAGCAGGAGGACTCAGAAGATATACAGTGGGGCCCAACGATGAGGTGGAGTGTCCTGTAAGCCAAGTCTTCAAGTGACGAGGGTTTGGGACAGAACAGTGGCAGCGCTAGCGGGAAGTGAAAAAAGAACACGGACGGAACTGCTCATGCAGAAGTGACAGCCATTGGAAAACGACATGATCCTATGGAGGCGCAAATTGGAGAGGTCAAATTCCGTTTCTGCCACTGCACTAACTGTGGAGCATCTTGAGCAAATGAGCCTTTCAGTGCCTGTTTCTGAACCCGCCAACCAGGATAATGCTACACAGGGTGCAGGGGAAGTTTAAGTAAATGAGATGTGAACTTCAAATAGCATTGCAGATTACAGCAAACCGATAAATGTTCATCACTTCCTGAGACTTTTTTTTTTTTACAAAACACTATTGTCTGCAAGAAATTTCTGGAAATAAAGTGGTATGGTTTTTTTTTGTTTGCTTTTTGTTTTTTTGTTTTTATTTTTTGAGACTAGGTCTGGCTATTTTTGCCTGTGGAACCACAGGCTCTCATTGCCCAGGGTACCACAGACTCAAGCAATCCCCAGCCTCAGCTTCGCAGGTAGCTGGGATTATAGGCGCGCACCACCACGCCCAGCTATTTTTTGGAACTAGGTCTTGCTATGGGCCCCAGGCGGGACTCGAACTGCGATCCCTAGCAGTGGCCGCTTCATAGGCTGAAGCTTAACAAGCACGAGCCACTGTGCCCAGCAGAAGTGGTATGGTTTGATATTTTAAATCAAGCAATTACAGGGATAAAAAAATAACACCATTCCACAAATAAGAGCATTACATTTTCCAACGGCCACTTAAATCAATAGTCTTACAAATATAAACTATCCTAACTTCTAAACAGTAGCTCCTAAAACTAGACTATGTAGTAAGAAAACCCACAAGAATACTGCCAGTTACCTACTCAAGAGATCCATGCCCAGGAAGTATGAAAACAATGACTTCCATGGAAGAACTCCCCATGAAATAAGTATCTACTGCACTCACCACTTTTAGTTCTATTTGTAAGCAACCTACTCATCGCTACATGGCACCATGCCTGAGTAGTCATCACATCAAATTATCAATTCTTATATATTTGACTAAGATAGCAACTGATCCTAAGTATCAGAGCAGCGATTACCAATTCCAACATCAGTGCTGAAACCTGAGTATGACAGTGCTCAATTAACTAGGCCATATCTAGGCCACATAAACGTGTTTCTTGAGACCATACCTGAAATGTGTCACCTGTTCTTTCTAAACAGTACTGATTCCAAAAAAGGCCTCAGTTTTTAATAACTAGACACTGCTTGGTTCACTGCAAAGCTTTAACCTCACCTTCCTATTATGCTTCCTATAACCACACCTTCCTATTACACTAACAGTAACTTAAGCAATTAAGCACCTACTACTTGCACACATACCCCTCCCCTCCCCCCCTCCTTCTCTTCCCTCTAATCCCCCTCTCCCTCCCCCTCCTCCTTCTCCATACAGTAACTCTGTCAGCAAATATTGTTACTACCTACTGGTCAGACTGGAAATACCTCCCACACTAAAAACAGTTCTTTCTGTGGCCATGGTTTTCCTAGTCTGTGCTTGTCCCTTACAGTCTGCTATCTTTTCCCTTCTTTTTAACTCTTACCCATCCTTTAAAACATGGCTTCCTGCAGACATCTTCTCTGTGATGGTGCTAATATTAGCGCTTTAAAACATTTGGCTGCATGAATAAGTATATGAATATAAAGCCAGGATTCTGTGCTGAAATTAGCTCATACAGGTCTCCAAAATTCACTACCTAGCACATTCCCTGGCACCTCACAGGTACTCAGTAATTGCTATAACAGGAGAAAAAATGAAAAATAGGAGAAGTAAAGGACAGCGAAGGAAAAGGATAAAAGTAGAAAAAAACCACTGATCCCGATGTATATGAATCTTGATTTGAAACTTAGACATTTTTATAATATTTATAATACTGAAATTATCTTATCTATGCTTTGCCAGGGACAGTCATTTCTTGCAGTACTATGAATTTTTGTGCAAAAAAGACTCAAGGTAACCAATTCTAAGGTATAAAGAATAACCTGAGTATCATTTAGATCTTAATTGAAACTGAGCTATGCTTGCTGTCAAGAAAATTCTTAAATGGATACTTGCTAAAATGAAATGAAACCCACCTTTCAGTTTCATTTCTAAACAAGTGGGAAAGACAAAAGTATATGCTAAGATTTCTCATATTTAAGAAAAGAGTTTAAACTCCTTTTTAATGTAACTGCTTCAATGACATCCAGGCTTTTTTCTAACAGTTTCCCTAGAGGTCAAACTTCCTAGACTCCCAAGAGCCAGTAAAGGAAGTCAATCAACCTGTTTACTCCCTCTACGCACAATCATTCCAGCTTTCCAGCTGCGCTCTCGTCTCCACCTCACAATTACCACTCCATTGCTAAGGGGATCTATTTCTGCCAATTATGGATTCTGTCAAGTAGAAAAGGACTGTGACATGGCAGTCTTCCAGATGACATCACCTGTAACTTCCGTTCACACACCTAAGTCTAAAGAAGGAAACTTACCAAGGCTGTATTCTAGGTATCTACACACTAGGGTAGAACGAAATAATTTACAGTACTGTCAATTACACTAACACGCCCTATTTACAGAAAGTAAATGACACACAAATGATGGTAGACAGCGAGATGAAAGACCAAAGGATGTGATCTGGCCAGAGGCTAAAGTACTAAATATAGAGGTTTGAGTACTAAGCCCAGTACTGAGACCCTAGACAAGGCATTTAAAAACCTCTATACATTTTCTAAAAACATCAGATACCAGGTTGGGCATGGTGGCGCATGCCTGTCAGTGGCAGCCTAGGAAGCCATGGATGGGGCCAGGGATGGCTGTTTAAGTCCCGCCGGAGGCACATAGCGAGACCCAGTCCCCAAAAAATAGCTGGGTATAGTGGCACGCACCTGTAATCCCAGCTACCTGGGAAGCTGAGGCTGGGGATTGCTTGAGTCTGTGGTACCCCGGGCAATGTGAGCCTGCAGTTTCATGAGCAAAAATAGCAAGACCTAGTCTCAAAAAAAAAAAGAACAACTACATCAGATACCTTTCCTGTGTTAAGGACAAACTTAAAAGAAAGTACTTGGTATAGGTCACACACCAAATATCTTATCAACGCTAATGATTACTGAACAAATCCCATGTAATCAGCATGCCAAATTGTTCCCACTGGCTCAATGCCTCAGCTGAGTTTCACAAATCTTTTCCAAGGGGCAAGAAAGAAAAAAAATATAATCAAGCCAGAATAGCTGTGATGTAAGTAAAGAAACCTGTGCCTGTGTGTCTAATACACTGTCCCTAAAGACCGTTCTGAAACAGGAACACTGAAAATATTTGCACAAAAGCAGCAGTGCCTGAAAAAGCACGTCGTCTCCCATGGGAAGGCACCAGTATGTGTAAGGACAGCATCACTTCCCATTTGGAATGCAGTTGCTTTGGTTTTCTTTATCAGACTTGTCCTCAGAAAAAGGTTATAAAGGCAAACAGCAGCCTCCAGTGATGGCTGCAATACAGTATTAGGAAACAAACTGCAAGAACAAAGGCTGAACTAGAAAGTCAATGGAGGCTATGGATACAAAAAGCACACTCAAAAGCAACTGCTTTGAAAACATGAAGAATCTAATAATTTCAGGCAAGTAAGCATTGATTTTCTGAAAATTCAAAGGGAGACTGAATATGATGACCCCCAATTTTAAGACTATAAAATCTGTAGAAGAAAACAAAATCTTTGTGACCTCAGACTAATCAAAGATTTAACATAAAATACACACTAATTAAAAATGATAAATGTAACTTCAAAAAATTTTAAGCTCAATTTTTTGAAAACTTGTTTAATAAAAGACTCAGAACTCAGTAAGATGGCAAGTAACACAATTAAGGGAGTGAAGCACGGGGGCTAGGACAAATGATATGAATAGGTATTTCAAGAAAGAATTCTCAGAGAGCAA
Organism: Uropsilus gracilis; assembly: GCA_004024945.1. Taxonomy (NCBI): domain Eukaryota; kingdom Metazoa; phylum Chordata; class Mammalia; order Eulipotyphla; family Talpidae; genus Uropsilus; species Uropsilus gracilis. Next base: position 32,682 of record PVHY01012408.1, on the reverse strand, counting down.
ATAAGCATATAAGAAATGCTTATAATCATTAATCACTAGGGAAATACACATTAAAACTACAGTAAAATACCTCAACATTCCTACTAGAATGGTTAAAATCTAAAAGACCTGACAACAATAAGTGTAGATGGGAACCAACTGAACTCCCACACACTGCCTACAGAAACAAAAAATAAAACTGATATTTTGAAAAACTAGGTAGTTTCTTGTAAAGCTAAATACATACTTACCAGCAACCCTACTCCTAGATAAATATACACTCCAGACAAGTAGAAAAAATACACATGATCCCATAGGTGAATGTTTATAAGGGCTTTTGTCATAACCACAGAAAACAACCTAAAGCCTGTTTTTAAACTCTATGGTGTATGCATATAATACTTCTCAGTAATGAAAAGAAACCAACTACTGCTACATCCAGTAACATGCTATGCAAAAGAACCCAAACTAGAGGCTACAGATTTATGACTCCATGTGTTATCCAGAAAAATGCAAAATTATCAGGATGGAAATCAGATTGGCTAATGCCAGGGGGAGTAAATGACTATAAAAAGGGCACTAGAGAATACTCTGGGGTGATGGATCCTTCACTCTTGACTGTGTGATGGTTACACAGCAACATACATTTGTCAAAACTCAAGTTGTAAGCTTTGAAAATGTCTATTTTACTGTACATGAGCGTACCTCAACCTGACTTTAAAAAGTTTAAAGAAAAATGCTTTACTATGTCTTTCACATGCAACCTGAACCAGTAACACTTAACACTTAAGACAGAGGTTCTACTTTTGTGAACAAATCATGAGCTATTACAAATTTATAAAAATCATCCCTTTATAGTCTTAGTTCTAATTATATGTACACATTCATTATAAATGGTATATAATTTTCTTAAATATTTAATCATTTCTTGTTATTCACTTGACAAAATTTGAGACTTAAAATGGAAGCACAATGGGAAGCACAATGGGAGAACACAGGACTCTTCTCAAAAACAAATACTAATGTTCAAATTCCAAGCTTGTCAGTAACTGACAGTGCACCTCACTTTTCCATTGTCTGTCTTTCTCCCTATAACCCCTCTGTGGCATCAAAGAGATAGTACCATCTCAGTTATTTACGAAGTAAATGTCAATGATTACAAAATGTCTAATACATAGTCAGTATTCACTAAGTGTGTCTCATCTTTTCAAAAAATTTTAATTCATTTGAGAAATACCTTCCCAAGCTTTACATTTCAAATTTTAGTTTTCCTACTGTGAGTCTTAGAATTTGATTTTACATGGTATAAACAGGGCTCGCCTTCATTTTTTATTCAGTTCTCTTTGTAGCAATGATCAAGAACAAAGTCATACAAAACAGAAAAGGGGAAGAGGGGAGGAATTGTCTTTTATCTGGACAGAGCAAAAGGAAAAGACCTACAAGAAATTTGCACAGGTGGTTTTCTATTTAGGGGACTGAACTGGTGGCCCAAAACATATGTCTCATTAAAATAAAATTCAAGCGTAAAGAGACAAAATCACGATAAAGGAATCTCATGCCAAGACATTGGAACCCCGTCACCTTACTGCTACATGCCTCTGGTTGCTTCTAAAACCCTGACCAAAGAACTGGCAAATGATGCGTTGACAGTATGGTCAGAACTCTCTGGCAGCTACCCCATGTTTAACTGTGAAGAAGCAGGAAGAGTTCACAGCAAAGTAAGTTATTCCACACATTTCACAGAGCTCCTAATTCCCCATAGATCCTCCAAGACAACAAGCAGTCACTGAAGAGGTGAGAACGAACAAGAGAGCCTCCATCAGGAGCACACTTACCTCTATCACTTTCTTCTCCTTAAGGTCCAACCCAAACACATTGTGTCGCTTCACCTTAAAGAAATCAGCATCAGGTCCATCCTCCTCCTCCTCCTCCTCCTCTTCCTCATCTCTGTCCAAGAACTTCACAAGAACTTCCTTGAGCTTCCGTGCCTCCTCAGTGTAAGGAACAGACTGAGGTTCAGTTCCCAATTTCTCTTCCATATCCCCTTCATCTTCCTCCTCTTCTTCCTCTGATGTATATTCAATCCCTTCTGGCCTTTTGCCACCTTTCTGCAGGATCGACATTTTCTCATTGAAGTAGGCCCTAAATTCTTCCACTTCGTCATTGGTGAGGGAGGAAGCCCGTGGCACAGCTACTTCATTATGCTGGTTCACTCTCAACTCATTGGCGGGCTGTTTCTGCATTTTCTGAAGAAATCTTACCCGTGGTGCCACAGCAAGACCAAGAGACCTTCAATATGAGAAAATGGAAATAGCAATCTCAATAGCCTGACTGGGTTTCTAGGAGGCAGTTACTCGAGTACTATTCTTAGAGATTTTCTGTGAAGAAAATATTCTTCTAAAATACAACTCAATCTTGAAGGGTTGGATAACCCAAAAGGCAAGCCAAAAATCCTCACCACCTGTCAGAAAGCACTGCAGACATCCCACTTCCCATTAAGAGGTCTAACGTACCATAAAAAGCATGAGACCAGAAACATGATTATGGTTCAAGTATAGATCTGCCAATTTCTAGTCTAATTTTCTCAGCCTCAACTTCCTCAAACATGGGACAATAAGATAACAATACTCATCAAACTGTTGTAAAGATCAGATTTTATTATGCTATGAAAGCACTCTACTAAAACTGGAAAAGACATGTTCAAGAAAGGGAAAAAAAACACTCTGCAAAGAATCAATTCTTATCTTCATGCCCCCTCCTGAGATAGAAGATGATATATAATCACTTCTATTGGGGGAAAAATATACATTTAAGGATTTTTACACAGACCAGATAAAAGAAAACCTATCTTCCCTTCTGAGGTCAGGTCTTTCCCACCTTCTAAATTCTCACTGATGAGTTAGAAACAAACTGGTAAAGGAAAACCCGCTGCAATCAACAGCCACCATCATAGCTTGGGCCCACTGTCTTCCTCCTCATGTACGAGTCACAGAAACAGAGAAGTGTGGTGGCCAAGCATATATTCAGAAACAGGACTGTTGGTGTTACCATGCTGGCTCTGTCACCTACTAGCTGTGTGATCAAAGGTCCTCACTTAACCTCTCTACCAGTGTTTCCTCATTTGCAAGCTCATAAGGTTGCTGTTAAGAAAGCCACAAAAACAAAATGAGTTCATAGATGCAATGCACTTAAAACACAATGCACATAATACCCTGCGCTGACACAGGGGCAGCCTGTTGCTACAACAGCTGTGGGTGTCACAGGCGAGGGTCACGGGATGTGTCCATCAGCTTATCTCTCTTGATACATTACAATTCTATTTGTGTGTTTTCTTCAGCTACTAAAAGTTGGAGCTGCTCTAAGACAGAGTACATCCCCCACATCTATGATTTCAACATCCAGCATCATGAACTGTACATATTAGGTATTCAAAACACATTTCTTTAGGAAAATAAAAGTTTCTAGGATAATCTTTATTATAACCTACATACATAATACTGCTTTAGGTCCCAAAGGCTTCTAAAGGAAATTATACATCTCAAGGAAAATACACAACTAAACATGCATAAACTCACTGAACACATCAAATTAAAATGTACCAAGAACTTAGGCTCGGTTCCTTTTCTGTCTTCCCAGAACTTCACAGAAAAAAAGCAAAGGTCTTCAACTGTAAACAAATGAGGAGGACTGAAATTTTTGGCAGCAAAATGGTCCTCTAGATGACAAACACCTGTGCCTCTCCTACAAGGTAGTATCTCAGAAAAGCATGGAACACAAAAATCTAATAACCTCAACCTTGAACTGTATTCAGAAATGCCAACAACAGAAACTGTAACATAAACAGACAAGCACACAAGAACATTATCCACAGTTTTCCATCAACAGAAAGACAGTGGTTGTGTTCTGTCATCTGGCAATTTCAAGAGTTTTGAAATGTTGCAACCCATAAACCACCTCTAACGCTGAACTCACAAATTAACACAAAGATTACAAACCAGCTCCTCCAGACACAAGTTTTTATTACACTTGATTTAAATAAAGGTAACAGCAGTCAAATTCCTGAAGAGCAAGTGCAAGTCTTTGTTTGTACTTTCCAACAGGCAGAGCCCAGTATTGGACAAATCCTCTGGAATGGCTTCTATCAAACAGACAAGAAACAATGTTAGCAGAGATGCAGAGAAGAGGGAGCCTTGTGCATCTCTGGAGAAATGCAGACTGGTGCAGCCACAGCTGAAAGCAGTATGTCGTTTCTTCAAGTAACTAAGTCTGGAAATAGTCTGAAATATTCTACTTCCAGGTATGTCCCTGAAGAACACAAAATCATTAATGCAAAGAGGTAAGCGCCCCTCTGCGTTCACTGAACCATTATTTTCCATGGCCGAGACATGAAAACAACCTAAATGTCCAATGACCGATAAGCCGATAAAGACATGGTATATATACAACGGAATACTCTCAGCAACAAAAACTTGCCAATTTTTACAACAGAGATGGACCTAGAGTGTATCACACTAAGTGAAGTCGGAGGTAAGTATCACCTGACTCACTCATATGTGAAAAATATAAACAAAAAAAAAAAAAAAAAAAAAAAAAAAAAAAAAAAAAAAAAAAAAAAAAAAAAAAAAAAAAAAAAAAAAAAAAAAAAAAAAAAGGAAAAACAAACAAGATTTTAAGAACAAAATGGGGTCTCTGTGAAGAAAGGGGTGGGGGGGACATTAGGTATAGGGGTAAGCTGTCTGGAAACTAGACTTCTGGTGAGGATTACAGGGTAGTATATAGAGATGCTGAACTGTAAGTGCATATATGCTATGTACTTGAAACCTAGATGATGTTTCAAACTGCTACTTCGATAAAAAATTAAAAATTTTAATGGAAAATTTCACTAAGATGCAAATTTAGGGAGGAAAAATGGGCACTCCTAGTTTATAGCTGCAAGATTAAAAGAACTCCTCATTATTATACTAATAGAAGATCAAGAGTTCCACTTCCATGTAATAGTAACCTAGTTACCGAGCAGGGGAGCTTGCCATGGAAACTGTGAGTACCTGCAAAATACACCAAGGAGCCACAAAGGCCATTCAGTGAGTAGTTTGGGAAACCAATGTCAAATAAGAACTGATGAGAGAGATACAGACTAAAGATTTCAAAGAATGCTGATAACTGTTCTCCATTTCATTTAAAGTCAACCTACTGCAGTGATACTTTAAGGAATTTATGTGAGAAACTTCTTCCTAAGAACAAAAAAATAAACACACTCCACTGATATTTTAGACTTTATAAAGTCACTTTATCTGTACATCTTTATTAAATTCTTTTAAAGTAAGACAGGATAGCTTAAACTAGGATATGCACAGACCCAAATATGAGCTAAATTCCTTTTTGAGGGTTAATAATTAAAAATACAACATTACTAGCAATACTTACATAGCATATTCCGGCATAGATAACTTGTTCACATTAAATACTTCTTTATCCTTCATTAGATATACGGAACGTATATAGGAAACAAAACACTGCAAAAATAAGAGGTTTAAGCATGACATAAGTGGTCAGAAATGGAAAATGTAATTTAAACTCAGATTTAAAAAAAAAAATCAATCAAGAGATTCAACAGTAGTGAAAACCCTCACAAGAGATGAGTAAATCTCTACTTCACAGAAACGTAAAACCTACTTTTTTACAATAATAGTATTAGAAAACTTATCATTTGGTTTTCAATTCAGCACAAAATATCATCTCAAAAAGCTACTCCAGACTAATATCATTTAGTTGTAATACAGTACAATAAAAAAAAACAGGCTTTAGATTAATGCAGATACTTTGAGCTCTGTAGCTTACTAGCAGAGTACATTATTTGTTTCTCTAGCAGATATTAACAATTTCTACTGTGTTATGAGAATTAAATGATAAAATGTAGAATAACTGGCATATGTTCTGGAATACAGTGCAATAAATCCTAATTATTAAAAATTATTACTTTAGTAGTCAATGTTTTCCAACAAAATAAAATCTTACTATATTTAATTAAATGAACCTTAATAAAATCATGACAAGAAGTTTATATCTAAAGTTTTTCTTTTCTATTATGATTTGAAGTAATTTATCATTATACTTTCAACTAATTGTCATCAACTTGTACATTTGTTCTGTTTGTATTTAAAATAAAATTTAAAAAAAAAAGACAAACCTACCTTTATGCCAAGAACTATACAAACCAAAATTTATCTCGTTCTAATTCTTGGTCCTAATGTTTGGTCAGTTTATAAGCTAATCAGACAATGAAGATGATGAAGCACATCGAAGTGAGTGTTATTTAATTATACTTTGTAGAGCAAATGTAATTCCCATCCTCTGACTCCCTAAACTTCATACCCCTTCTCCAACTTACTAATCCTTTTTCACACCATTCCCCAACTCCACAGGTATCAAAAACAATGCATGCCTCTAGTTCAAAAATAATTTTCCCCTTCAACTGCCACAAGATATCACCCCAGCTGCTTATCATTTCTGTTCTATCCAGATTATAATCAAAAACTAGAAAACCACCTTTATGAAACTAGATGGCTTGCTGCTGCTGGCAAAACAATCAGTCGTTCTGCTAAACCATGTGTGACACCCATTAAATTACATCATTTATTTCAATGGGCTGCCCTATAATCTTTGCTCTGGGCCAGCAAAACAGTAGTCTTTCAATAGCGCATATTTCCTGATTAATGACTGCATGACCTCCCATGTATGCAGTGAGTCACAAGATCAGATTTCATGTCAACTTCTAAATGTATATGCTAGTGCCAAAGCTGCTAAGAGATCCAATTCCTAGACACAATACACATGGCAAAGGTTTGCATGCCCAAATACATACCAGGGAAAAAAAATCTAAAAAGGAAAATTTACCAATTTGTTTAAAGATCTCTTCATTAGATTTCAGATGAAGGGAGTTTATTCAACTCTAATTTTGCATCTGTAACTAATTAGTCTTTTCCTATTTTAAATTTAACTTCCTCTGAGGTAACATGACAGTTCTGAAGAAAAGCAGACCTAAATAGGTATAGTCTGCTACTCAGTGGTCACGCAACCCTGGACAATGCTACATTTTCTGAAGCTGTTATTCACTCATCTATAATATCAAGTCACCACCACCTACCTCATGGGTTGCAGGAAGATTAAATGACCCCCACGTGTATCAAACCAGCATGGACTAGAAACTCAGATCGTGGGTTACATACCAAGCACAAGCAGCACACACTCAAATTGAGGTTTTCATCCTTAATGCTACTACAAGCACAGCAACGATAATCTGAGATAACATAACTTTTTTTTTTTTTTTTTTTTGAGATTAGGTCTCACTATTTTTGCCCATGGAACTACAGGCTCACATTGGCCAGGGTACCACAGACTCAAGCAATCCCCAGCCTCAGCTTCCCAGGTAGCTGGGATTACAGGCGCATACCACCATGCCCAGCTATTTTTTGGGACTAGGTCTTCGCTGTGTTGCCCCAAGCGGGACTTGAACCACAATCCCTGGCCACGGCCGCTTCATAGGCTGAAGCTTACAGGCACGAGCCGCCGTGCCTAGCTTGAGATAACATAACCTAAATGCCATTTAAATAAACCTTTGCTGGGGTTATCCACTTCAAAAGCACAACGCAAATGCCTAACAATGTACTTCTACTCAAGCACCTCTGATGATTCAGGAAGCCGCTCCTTAGCTCCTCTCTATTTTCTTCACTACAGTCCTTACAACTCCAGAAACAGAATCTAACCCCAAAGCCCATCTCTAACTCAGCGCTGACATGCTATGGGAGACACAAATCTAGATAGCTGTATCTCGTTGACCTTGTAGTCAAAATATAAATAAAAGTGAGATGGAAATGGAGCACTTCTTAACAGGGACGCAAATATTTATCAAGGCAAAGACCAGGTAGCTCTAAACACACCCCCAAAAAATTCCACACCTTACTTTTCAAAAGAATCGACTAAGAAATGGATGGTAAGTTTACCTAAAACTAACCTGTCTTTGTGTATTTGCTAATCAAGAGGATTTCTAAGTACAGGAGAGCAATTTGGAAACATTAAGGCATATTTATAGATCAAAATTTCATTCCTATAGATAATTTAGAGGGTTCTATGCTTTCTAGAAATTTAACCTAAAGGAAGATCTGAGTTAAAAAAAATATAGAACTTACAGACTTTATTGACAGAATCCAAAGTTGATAACTTTATCAAGTACACTGGCAATCAGACCACTCTGCACATATTATTTGAAATAACTTTTTATGTCTGACATGGACAATGGATAGCTTTCCAATGTTTCCAATTACATATGTCATAAATGCTGTAAGACATCTAATGCTTTTAATGTAAGTAAGCTAAACTTAGCTGAAAATGATACTAGAATATCTGAAGCATAAGCATGCACTGAGAAGTAGCAGATAATGAAAAAATTTAACTTTATTACATGCTACACACCAATAAATGTAACCAATCAAAAAATGACTTACCCTTTGAGCTCGTTCTTTTAAATCTTGATCTTGAGCTAAAAATGATTCCAATTTTTTCTGGACGTCTATAAGTTTTTCTGGATTGATTCTTTATAACAAGAAGATAAAGGTTAAAACTAAGTCATCTCAGTTTTAGACACTGAAAATAGTACATAGCATTTTCCTATTTTCTCTGTATTATTTTTAAATCTATAACATCACTTCTCATCTATGAGCCAAATTAGACTGAAATCACACAAGACATAAATTTGACTCTCTTGCATATGAATAATGCAGGGAAAGATATGAAAAAATCAGACATTTCCTCTAAACATTGCATGCTGAGTGAGTGAAAGATATTTAGGTTAACACGACAATTAGCATTAGCTTCTGCCCAAGTCTGAAAATGTGGAAAGTAGCCTCCCACAGGCGATGGATCATAATGAAATTTAACGCCATTTTTATAGGTATTTTCATTGGCAGTTAAATATCATAAAGTCAATTTCAAATAATAGACACATAGCCAAGAGATATAAACATTACTTTATCTTAAAAAATAGGCATAATATAACAGGATTGTTACTTGACTCTGTCCAGGTAGGTTGTAACCCAGAATCCTTCCAAGGCTCTAGATTTCACAAAAGAAATCCCATTTATTCCCCTAATTTGGACTCTGTTCCTGCAAAATTAGAGTAGTGACAGGCAGTGGTGGGCAGGATATTTGTTTTTGTTTTTCAGTTACACAGAACTTCCAAAGATACTAAAGTAGAAAGCCTTCATTCAACCTCCCCAACAGGCAGTTTGCTTCTAACCTGACCCACTCCTCCCAATTATCTTCAGAAAAATGATGCCAAGTGTTTAAGGGTCCCAATACAAAAGATTCTGCAATATTCAACCTAAATGTTCTCAATGACAAGAGAGGGTAATTTTCAAATGGACAGACAACCCTAAGAATAATTTTATCCAAGAGGTTTAATCTTTGCACAAATCAATGCTTTCTGAAGCAAATAAGTTCTCTCTCTCACCTCTTTCTGCACTAGAAGGCGTCTGGAAAAGTTAAAAAAGGTAATCACAAACCATAGAGCTGAACAGATCAGAGGGCGTAGGGATTTAAGTATACTTAAACAATGGCCTAAACAATTCATTAAAAAAAAAAACTGATTAAAAAAAGAGCATCTAAACACAGATTTTATAATTCAAAAGAGACTAAGGCAGAAAGCTCTATAGACAGTACATCTAGACATACAATAGTCCATGTAGATGTTCAGCATCACCAGCCACCAGGAAAATGTCAACCAAGACAGTAAGATATCATCAGATACCTGTGAAAATAGTTATTATCTAAAAAACTAGAAATAAGTGTTGGTGAGGATGTGGAATAGCCTCGTACAATGTCGGTGGGAATGTAAATTGTTAGAACCACTATGGAAAGGATGGGTTTTTCTTTAAAAATACAGAAATACCACTTGATTCAGCTATCCCACTTTGGGGTATCTAGATAAAAAATACAAAAACACTCATCTGAAAATATCTGCCTGACAACATGGATAGACTCTGAGGAGATTAAGCTAAATGAACAAAGTCAGGTAGAGAAAGACAAATCATGTATAACATTATTCATTTGTGGACAAAAACGAAAAATAAGAGAATGAATAAAATGCTTAGACTCTAACAATAGAGTGGTGAAGGCCAAGGGGGCAGGAGGAATACAGAGTGGGCAAAAGGGGTAACAAGAGTCAATGTCATGGCGGAGGACAAAAACGCGAAGTGTGGTAGTAGTCACACTGTTATGCATTCACATACTGAAGTATAAAGCTGTGTGCCTGAGCCAGGAACGGTGCAAGCAAATGCAACCTCAAATGGAAAAAACAAAAATCAGAAAACTAAAAATATTCTTCAAAAATTATGACATCCTGCCCTCATTCTCCTAACATCAGCCAACACCAAGTAGCTCTTACTTGATTTCCTTCACAGGTACTTTCTTCTGGTGAAGTTGCTGCACCATCCCTTTTTCTTCTGAGGGAAGCAAAATTAGTAAAGCTTCACCACCCTCTTTGTACCTAAACAAAACAAAACAAAAAAAATCCTCAGCAACCTCATCTGTAGTTCACATTTTCAGTATGATGGATAATAAAGAAACAAGCTCACCTAGTGAGTAAACATAAGAGTAACTTTTTTGCCTCTGTGACAAAAGAATACTAGGATTCTGAACACCTTATACCAAATTTTCATGACTAATATTAATTCCTAGTAACTAATAGGTGAAACCACAGTAGAAGAGCTAAAGCCTAAGAAATAAGCCAATTGAAATAACTTATTAAATATAGCTCTATACCTATGAACAGTGTCCCATTCAAGCCACTGAGGTACTGCAATCAAACCAGTATTTACTAAACACGGCACCCTAAACATTAAGAAAAGCAAATCATTCATTTATAAAAAATTAATTCTTACTCTGCTGAAAAGCTTGCCTCCAATCCATGTACTTCTCCACCCCCACCCTTCCCCCCTTGCAACTTCTGACTTTACACGGCACCACCAGAAATTTGTACCGAGAGAACTGCCAGGTGGTTAACCCCAATTACTCAAGTTTCCTGTGCTACCTGGTATAGACTTCCCTGCCACCTGTCAGTCACTCCATGCAAACAGTAAGACAAAACAGAACTGGCAACTTGTGAACTCTGTTAAAGGAACAGAGAAAAGCACTCTGCAAAGCACTCACTTCAGTGCTGTAAAATATGAAGGACAAAATATGTCTATGGTTAAACAAATAGACTATTTACTAAGAAACACTGTGCTGTGCACAGACTAGGAAGCATGTAAGGAACTACAAGATGCCTGCCCCATCTTTAGAGACCTACCAGTCCCGCTGACCAGAGAAGATAGACACACACAAGAACAAGTGATTCAAGAGAACAAGCCCAAAATGTAAGTCAGGATGTGTCAAAGGCCACTAAGCACAGCAAAAAATGCCCTGGAGCCAGATGTGAGAGACTGTTAAGGGTCACCCAGAGAGAAGCAAACTTGTCACAGCAGATGGAATTTGAATTGGACCTTGAAAATTAGAAAGGAAAAAACCAAGTGCTCCAAAAGGGGCGAATGCTTGAACAAAAGAGTGGAAACCGGAAATAACAAGACAAACTTAAGAGAGTAAACAAAAGCTAGGCTAGGCTAACTGCAGCAAATGACATGTTTGTCCTCCTTGATTGGTGCATAATAGTCCATCATGTACAGCAACGTGGATGGAGCTAGAAGGACTCATTAGCAGAAATAAGCCAGAAAGAAAGAGAGAAATATGGGATGGTCTCACTTATATGAAGGATATAGGAAAAAAACAAGTAAAAATTAGAAACAACAGAACCATAGAGCGAGGGGGGGGGAGGGAGAAAACGGGAGGTGGAGGGCACAAAAGACTAAGAAAGATGGTTATTGGGTGTTAAGAAAATGGGAGAACCCCAGGGTACACAATGATGCTTTATATATTTTTATATATAATTTTCTTTAAATCCATCAGTAGAGTTAGAATGAACTGTACACTTAAAACGCATTCATTTTATAATATGTGCAGTACATTTCAATAGAGCTTGAAAATATTTCAATCCCAAACCAATCAACCTGGAATTTCCTAATTAGCACCAGGAATAAGCCACTTATAAGCCCCTGCCCTTTCCCTGAGAGATGGTTGTACCTGGAAAGTCTCTTCTTTTGCTAATAACCTTGACATACATTCTGTTAGTCTGTAAATACCCTGTTATGCATAAGCTATTGTGCTATCTTGGCTGTCCTACATTTCATGACTCCTTTAGTAAAGCCAACTGGATTTCTAAAAAAAAAAAAAAAAAGTGTGTGTGTATATATATAAAATAAAATTATTGCTTATTAACACACACACACAAAGAAGTAATTGGTAAGTAATGTCAAAAAAAAAAAAAAAAAAAGCAGCTAGGTTAACTGCAAGGAAGCCAGCACACAGACAGGAGTTCAGGGATGCTGATGGTTTTCGAGGACCAAGGATGCCTACGTGTAGAGACTAGGCGCACCTCTGCAGGCAGAATCAAATCACTCAATACTGGAAGGGGAAACTTTGCTGACCTGCTGTACTATCCTATGAAAGGCAATTCTAGCTCACCTGCTGGTTTCAAAGCTCGGCTCCCAGACATAATGTGAAATTCTAGAGTTTAAAGCCTTTACACAAGTGTATCTCTGTGTACCCAGACCCATGGGAAACTATGAAATAAAATACCAAAAGTATTAAAAGATCGCTTCAAACAAGTTTAAGGAAACGTGAGGGGTCACAAGATACCAGACCCTAAACGAGAGTCCTATGACACACAGGAACAAGTACTGAAGCCAGCACAACCCAAGTGAGTGTAGACATGTAAGCGGTTACGAAAACACAAGCACGAGCGAGCTCTGCAAAGTGCAGCCTAGGAATCAAAACACTGCCCAGGAAAACGACAGCTCAGCGCGGAGACCTAAGGAATAAGCAGGAATGAACTAAAAACTAAGGGGAAATCAAGTTTCCCAGGATAAGAGGCACCTTTTGAGAGAGTTCAGGGTCACATATTTATTCTCTTTCTAGGCATTCTAACATCAGGTGTGCCAAACCATGGGGAAGAGTAAAGCTAAACACACACTGCTGCTTTGTCAGATGTTCGCAACTGGAAAGTACCAAGTACCTTTCTCACTGTGTTTTAAGAGACAACCGTACCTCCAAAAGGTTCCTCTCCATTTATCAAAAATAAGAATTTAAAGCATTCCCCAGAGGCAGCGCTGGACTAAACCATCACTGAAGGCAGAAGAGGTCAGGCTACAGAAGCATGAAGTGACACCCTGAGCAGGTGACACCTCTGAGACCATTACCCCTTCCGAAGCTCTGCGGTCACGCCAAGGACAGGTTAAGTGTCGAAGAGGACAGAGAGCAGTTAATTCTCACGCCGGGCAGTCACCTATCAAAAAGCCCCCCGGGTAGCAGGACTTACCTGACGTCGATTCTCTTCAGAAGTAAAAAGGCTTATTTCATGCAACCACAGAAGAGCAACCAGGAGGAAGAAATCAGCAGTTGAAGGATAACCATGCCTTCAACATTCTATTTCCAAATTCAGAGCTAGAGAGATGAAATCAACAGGCTCCCCCAAGTCACCCTACCTAAGGTTCAACTGCGGCAGGCTCAGAGCACTCGGGAGGGTATTTCTAAAAGCTAAAGGATTAGAGTTTCAAACTGACGTGTGGAGAGTAGGTAATCTCACCATATCTATCCTGTGTGCCAGTCACACACCCAGGGAGCACCGGGGCGAATGGGTGATGGCCAACACCATACGGGGTCAGAATGAAACCTTAGAAAACAAAACTACAGCAACAGCATATAATGTGAGGCTCACAACGTCATGACAGATGCAACTGTGGAACAGAGAAGAAACAGATTCCCAAAGGGAAATGGGAAAGCGGTCCAGAGTCAAACCCCAGAAGGCAGGCATTTAGTGAAAAGCTCTCTGACCATGCTACCTGTTTGACATCACACACAGCTTTTCCCCAGAAATACCGGAAAGCACAAACTATCTCCGACACACCCAACACCCCCAGATTTCTAGTAATCGCTTCTTCTAAGACAGCCATACATTTCACGTCTTTGTAAGGTTTACAAGAGTCTATTCACTCCTGAGCTAGTTTTTCGATTTCAAAAGCAATATTCAAGGCCCATGGCTAAGTATAAAGAGAAAGAAATGTTCTTCATAAGACCTTCATCTTAAAGCTCCGTATATTTAGGCAGATTATTTTGAGACACTCTAGGCAACATATAAAAAGCGCCGCAATTGAAACACAACGAAAATTTCATTTTCACCATGAGTATAAATCCCACATTACATTATGTAACTTCAGAATTTATGAGCTTCACTTTACATTAATTAGCCAATCTTAAAAGCAAGGAAGCAAATAAAAAGTTAAGTTTCTGAAAGGTCAACATCTTAAAAAAGAGAACAAAAAAAGAGCTGATGACTGCACATCAGACTTGAAACTTCCAATTCAGTACCATTATTTTTCCACCACACCAGGATCCCCGCCTAAAAGCAGGATCTGAGCTCAAACGGATCATGACAGTTCCCTGGTTCAGGCTAGTCGCTCTCCAGTCTCCAGCTCCCTAGGCTTCCTAGGTCAAACAGGAGCTCTGCGTCCTCTGAACCCCACAGGTAATTCTCCCACTGAAATATCCTTGAAACAAAACATGGTGCAGGGAAGGAAAGAAAAATGCACAGTCACTGTGGGAATTTTCCTCCTATCCAAGAGCCATTAATCCTCAACTATTCAAATCCATATTCTCTAACTCAAGTGCCCTTCCATTGAGTCATTACTGTCCCTGACCTTGGCTCATTCCTCCCTCCAAGACTGGCAGCCTGGTCTGGAAGTGTTCACAGCTACCCACCACCCCGAGTTCTCCCAGTCTGGGTTTCCAGGTTACAAGTCAGGTCATAAAGGAAAAGAATTCCACTCGGAAATATTCCATTTTTCTGCAATTTAAAAAAGTATACATGCAAACACACCTAAGAAATGTTTCCAGGTAGTGGGATTTGGATAGTTCCATCGCTTTGTGCTGTTTTTTAGAATGTACATAGTGAATAAGTATTACATTCCTAATAATACACAAGTCATTAAAAAATAAGTGTAAAAATAACCTGCTTTCAAATTCGACATCTTTTGATTCACTTACTCTGTTTAACACCATCTCAGAGCCGTTACTTAAGAGTATTTCCTTGACTAGCAATTTGAAGACATTGTGATTTTACTTTTAATAACTAGCACACATCATTGGCACCTAAGCATAAATGGACTAAGAACCCTTAGAAGTGTTCTAGTATATTTAAAGGTGTTAAGTGTTGCAGAAAAAGAGCAATGTAAAGAAGAGTGGTTGGGAGAAGTTAAGAAAAATGACCATTGGATACTGTATGTTTCAAAAAAGCCTCCCAGCCACCAAAACAAGTAATGTAAAAACCCTAAGGCAAAAGTACGCAGGTAGGTAGGAGAAACAGCAGACAAAGGAGAGTTCAGCAACAAGGGGGAAATACTATGAAATAGGGTTGTGCTGGGGGGAGTTGAGTAGCACAGGCCTAACAGGTCATTGGTTCTCACTCTGTGTGAAATGAGAAGCCATAGAAAGAGTAGCTTGTGTTTTAAAAGGCTCTTTCTGCCTGCTGTGCAGGAGACAGCAGGGGAGGTAGGGGAAAACCCTGAGAGGTTTGCCAGGAATTTCAACTCTTCATCTACCTCTCTGTCCACCCTGGCCAGCCTTGACCCAGGCTCCTCAGTGCTTCCTGGTGCAAAATGAAAGGATCAGTTTTGTTCTTTCATTAAAGCTGGAAGTTCTGTATAGCAACAAAGGCAGAAGGCCACATAAGGAAGCATCAGCCTCAATTTAGGAGTGCAGCTAAGATCAGATCTTAACACTTAGCTAAAGAAATGAAACAATTCTCACACGCAAATACTGCTCCTTTGTACCTAATAGATATAAACACAATAAGCTTCAGCAAATTAATACTCATGGAAATTGTCAATTTCAATTTACAGACCAATTAAAACATTCTCTTCATTATCTACTGCATAAAGCAGCAATATTTTCCACAGATCAACCATGAACTCTTCACAAGTTATCACATTAGAAATGTTAACTATCTTCCATTTTCCTATGTGTTGCTGATGCAAACTGCTGCCAGAGTGCGTGAGATAAAGAGCTGGCCTCTGCTGCCCCCTGGTGGAAACACACGCCGCTACTGAAACCTTTCCCCCAACAAAATCCAAGGGCCACAAAATGAACCTGGCAAGGTAAGGCTCAGCTGGAAGGTTGCTGAGATTCTTTTACTAGTATTCTGTAGAAAACTATATAAATATATTCCCATGATACATGCATTATTCCCATCCTTTATATATTACATATATTCATACATGCATAAATAGTAGGAAAATAAACATGTTCTACGTACGTATACAATGGAAAATAAACTCTCACTTCTACCTGAGGACTCCCACTCTCCAATTTAAAACATTAGGAGTATCTCATGCATACCTAGTTTCCATCACTAAGTCATATAAGAAAAGGTTTGGTTTTCTGAGTACCAGAAATGACAAACCCTTGATTACGTCATAATCATACCCCTCGCTCACATGTATTTAAATGAGACCATTTTGTTAAAAGGGGGTGTGAATGATGGGGGAAATTGGTCTCAACAACATTGCAGATCAAAAGAATTTTATAGAGGTGAATAAATACTTCAAGGCAGCAAATACCTGAATTACCCTTTATTATCATTTAGTTAAGACACAGAATGGGAATATAAAACCAGATTCCCCAAATCTCATTATTTTGCCACAAAACACTAGTCATTTTTCCAAATTCACATATTATACTTCAGTTCTAAAATCTGGTGACCTGATTTTAATTACAGCACACACACAGGTTTTAATTAGTTTCAAATTTTAATTTAGCCTTTCTTCAATTCAATTATCTATCTCATGCCCCACAAAACTTTCTAATTATCTCTAAGCCTATTAATGACAACTTTTAAACTGCAATTTGGTCATTTTTTATTGAGCTGCTAAAGAAAAATTAGCATTACAGCCGTACATATCCTAAACCTTTCCACTGACTATATATCTGAAATAGTAATTCAAAATATTTTTAATTGGCGATGAAGGGTCAAACAGAATTCACCTTTAAAATTAACGACCACATTAGAAACTGAATTACAACTGTTTTTCAAATTAGTAGTCTTCCTCCAAACACAATCAACTGTGATGTTGTTTTACCTCCTCTTCATCTCCACAGTCATTAAAACCAATTTAATATACATCATGACATAGTCAACTACAGAAGTTTTTTAATAACTTGCCCAGGAACCAAGAACCCTGAAGTATATTTCCTTCATGGACATTTTCCTTATGTGCTGACATGTCCAGGAATCTTCACACAGGAAGCAGAATTTTAAAATACTATTAATTAATTTAAAATAAATTAATTGTATTCTATAAAGGAATCAGTTTGCCCTACCCATAAACACCATTCACACCACTGGAACATCTGGTAAAGTTGTTAACCTAGAGCAAGTGAGTTGGCCAGGCTTTTCCCACCATTAGCCTCTATGATCAGCACCTGTGGTATTATGTCTTCCCCATGATTGTGCAATACCTGAGCCAATGACCCAATGGGGGAGAGGTGGGGGAGGAGCGTGTGTGCGTGCGTGTGCATGCACACACCTGAGCCTAGGAGGGAGAGGCTAAAAGGCTAGCATCACACCTGGGGGAACAGGAAGAATGCTAGAAAGAATGCCAAGAAGAAAACATGAGCGAGCCCAGAGAAAGTACGTGAGGATTCCAAGGGGCTATGGGGGCTCATTGGCCTCCCAGCACCCCCACCTCTGCCCAGCCTTGCCTGCCTGTTAAACACCCCTGGAAGCTAATGAGAGATCATATCCAATCTTACCCACCCAGGGCCCACAGGATCATAAAATGCAAATGTGTGCATGGCTACAGGTACAAATGCTTACACACTACACATTTACTGAGAGGAATTCAAGAGTAGAACAACATATCAAGGAAATGCATTTCATTTAAATTGATACCTTTTGAGCATAGCCTGTATGCTCAAAAGGTATGTGGGCTTAAAGCCCCACAACATAAATCTGAATCAACTGAAAAATGATGAAACGTTTTATCAAATGGAGATGAAAGAGCTCTGAAGGAGCTCTATTTGCCAGGCTATAGAAGGAAAAACTTTCATTTCAGCAGAAAGAACAAAATCCACCAGAATTTTATTATTTCTTTAAAACCATCTGAGAATTGTGAATTGAAAAAAAATTTGAAAGAACTAAATGCTCAAGGAACTTGCCAGAAAAGCCAGGGGTCAAGGACACCTTCACACTCAGGTAAGCAGTAGAAGGGAGGCAGTTAAGTTCAAGACTAAGCCTTTGCATGAATGAGGGTGTAAAGACGCTGCCATTTCTGGAAGCCATTTAGCAAAAGTTTACAGCAAAAAATCAGAAGTAACTGCTGGTCAAACTGGACCAATACTTGGCATCTCTTCCATCGTTCAAGTTTCTCTTCCATCAGTAAGCACCGTCTCACTGATACGTGAATTGTGAATACTCACTACTAGCCAGTTCTGATGAGAAATGTAAATATAAAGAAACAGTTCACAGTGGACTGACTAATCATTAATCATAACCTAATCTGATCACCCAGGTTGCCTCAAATTCTTAACCATTACAAGTATCAGTAAGTCAAGTATCTTGTAAACTTTATCCAACTCTACTTTCTCAACATCAGTTTCTAGATGTGCAATCACCTCACTGAGGTGAAAGGCAAGAACTGTTAGTAACTCTACTTGTGAAAGTATTACCAAACATACGGTATCGAGCCAAGCACAGTGGCTCGTGACTGTAAACTTCAGTCCATGAAGTGGCTGGGGCTAGGGATCGTGGTTCGAGTCCCGTTAGGGGCAACACAGCGAGACCTAGTCCCAAAAAATAGCTGGGTGTGGTGGCGTGCACCTGTAATCCCAGTTACCTGGGAAGCTGAGGCTGGGGATTGCTTGAGTTCGTGGTAACCTGGGCAACGTGAACCTGTGGGTCCATGGGCAAAAATAGCAAGACCTAGTCTCTAAATAAATAAATAAATAAATAAATAAATAAATAAATAAATAAATAAATAAATAAAATGTACGGTACCCAGGGAAACACTCAAGTGAGTATCTACAGTTCCACATGCAGCACCAACCAACTTCTCGGACAGAACACGATCCTTTCTCTCTCAGACAGCTTCCTATATCATGTCCTCCCATATGCTAATTACCTTGCTTTATTTTTTTCCAGATTGTTCTCCCACAGCTCATTAGCAAGTATCAGATGTAAACAAGGCGCTTTTATTAGAGCCCATGCCTCAGAAGGTGAAGGGGCAGAGCTAGACTCGAGGAGCAAGACTGTCTGGATCTTTGAACAAATGTGCAACTGCTAACGGATCATTTCCTCATCTGAAAATAGAACCTGAGAAACCACTGAGAAGGTCACTAAGATTCAGTGAAAGAATGTTCAGTGAGCGTCTGCGGTAGAAAGTTTGGTAAAGGAGAAAAGTTCTAACAGTAAAGCTAAGATTTTCACGGATTTTCCTTAGCAACGATGATCAAGTTTTGACCGTAATGATTTCCAACAGCTGACCGCAAAACCGCTTCTGTACCGAAGAGCGCAGGAACGAGCAAGGAAGACAGCCAGCACACCTACCTGGCAGTTCTACCCGCTCTGTGAATGTATGTGTTGGCGTCCTCTGGACAATCAAACTGAAGAACCCAATTCACAGCTGGGAAATCTATCCAGAAAGAAAGTCAAGTTAGCAATTCCATTTTGAGACCCGCCCAACCACCCCATTTTTATTTTACAAAATTACTATCCAGGACTTTCTATCACCACCCGCTGTCATCTCTGAACTCTATTAAAAATAGTTAATTGTGTGAACCAAGTGATAACAGGCATGTCTCCTCTTTGACAAAGTGAACTAAAATTAGTGACAGTGTATTAATGTGAAGATTATTCTGTCTGACACAGAGGAGACAGATTGTTTTGTATCAGACAAATAACAAAATACTCTGGAATTTAATAACCTGAAAGACTCACTTCCCCTGGGCTCCCAGGAACTGTGAAACTGGATCCTACAACTGAGGTTGGCTCATCCTTCTATTCCTATCCACATTGGTGCTAATGAGGTTTTTCCAAGTCCCTATTCCCATTTCCCAGCAATAATTACTCCACCCTGTCTACGGTTCTGGCTACTGATGTCTCCATTCATTTCTGCACTAATCCTCCTTCCAATCATTAGACAAGTGCCATCCATGTATAAATAAACCTCTTCAAACAATCTTTTGGTGCTTCACTGTCACATATAAATGGCCATCCACTAGGGGTCAACTGGGACAAGCCTCAGAAATATAGACCCAAAGAATAAAAATGAAACTCCAGAGAAACTGCTAAAAGAACTTTTGAAAACTTAATGTCTTCAGAAAATAAAACACTGCACCCATTAAACAACAGAGAGGCTATTTTTAAAAAAGGACTCAGCACTTAATTATGTTATCAGGAAAGCTTAAATACAAAGCCAAAATATCCTCTGTGAAGAGCAGGAAAAGACAATGAGATGGACAGTTTAAAAAAAACAAAAAACAGAAAATCAAAGAAATCAAATATTCTCTCAGAAGGGGAAAATGTTATTTAAAAGACATGAAGAAAACAATCTGAGTACACAAATTCCTTCACCAGCAAATATATTACCATCAAAAGAAAGTAAACTATTCATTTAACCAAAACCAGTAATTCAAAGGTAAGTTTTCTGCAACTCAAACATACCAGACTCTAGTCTTTATGTCCAACACCATAGCTATTTCCCTTCAAATTAAAATTATATTAAGAGAAAATAAATAAAATTAACTAAGCTCAAAAACCCATTCCTTCCTCACTGGCAGTGGCCAGATTTCAAGTGATCACCACCATCAAAAGATCATTGCTGAAGCCAGGCCATGTGTGTAGGAGGGTACTCAAGACCAATTCTCTTTGCACAGGCTTAAAACTTACCATTACTTAAAAAATCAGGTGAAGGTTTCACATTACCACCTATTTATTCTCACCCGTTGATGAGCTCAACTCTTTTTACTCAAATCACAAACATACTATTTGTTTGATAGCATCATGGTGGCTGCTTAAAAATGTAAACCTACGTAGACAGATCTACCTACATATAGATAGATCTATTAAGTACGTAAGCAACAAAAAATATAGCAATAAAAATAATTATTCCAAATAAAAATTAGGTGGCCACAGGAAAAAAAATGGATTTCACTGTTTATTAAATTAGTTGTGCTGACTAAGCTGCCAAGTCTGAAAGAAATGGGACATTCTCTTGTTAAGTCTTTAACCCTTACTTAAATCTTTGTAGGCGCCTCAGAAGTCTGTGATGTAATGCTCCTATCATAGTAAAACATCAAAGATGAGAACCTGGGAATGTTCTTCTGACGCAGCTGAGTGAACTAACTAACGGTAATCGGCTCTTGGTACTGGTTTCTCTTACGGGACAAGATGTAGTCTTCCAGGCAAATGAGTTGAAGCTTGCAGGTACACCCAGACCCATGGACAAGCAGACTGTAGTGCCCATCAAGCCACGCTCTTACCCAGACCCCTGGCTGCAATGTCAGTGGCAAAGAGTACGGCAGATCTCTTGCGGACAAACTCGTTGTAGACTTCCATCCTTCTCATCTGCTGCTGCCGGCCATGCAGGGCCAGGATGGAGACACCGGGACGGAGCCTGCAGAACACCCGGAACAGATACTGGACCTAGAGGGCAAGCAAGAAAGGACCGTCTGGATAGCAGCGCTGAGGAAGCCTCTGATAAGAAGAACACCGTGAGCGCCACCAATGCTCTCAGGAAACACCGTTAAGGAAAAAAAAAAAAGGAGGGTGAAACGGAGTCTGGAACTGCGGTCATCAAGTATTTTTTGTTCACATTATTTTGTAAAAGAATTTGGGGACAAGTAGGGTCCTCTTACATTTTCAGTTGATAGCTGACATTTTTCAAACTCTAGATGATTACCAAGAAATTTCTGGGAAATTGACAAACACCGACATCTTAAAATGTCTTAGAAATATACCTAGTAGACTGAAATGGCAGAGCAATCTGATCCCCAGCACCAATAAGCATGGCCAGGCCTGTGAGGCGTGTGCCTCAGGAGTCTTTCAAGAGAAAGTGTTCAGCTGTGTTCACACTTCTGAGTACTCAAGAAAGACAAGGGCCAGCAAGTGATCACCGACTGGCATGTTGCATCTCGTAAGGACCAACTCAGAAGCAAGCTAAGGAGATGAGATAATGATTGAGCTACACAGCCGAGTCTCCAAAAGAGTTTGGGGCCAGGCCAGGCATGGTGGCGCATGCCTGTAAGTGGCAGCCTAGGATGCCACAGCCAGGGCCAGGGATCGCAGTTCAAGTTCTGCCGGGGGCATGCAGCAAGACCTAGTCCCCAAAAAAATAGCTGGGTGTGGTGGCCCACACCTATAATCCCAGCTACCTGGGAAGCTGAGGTTGGGGATCGCTTGAATCTGCGGTTCCATAGGCAATAGCGAGACCTAGTGTCAAAAAAAAAAAAAAAAAAAAAAAAAAAAAGTTTGAGGCCAACAAAAACAAAAACAGAAGAAAGGAAGGAAGTGAGAGGAGGGATTTGCTTTTTTATTCCTTAGACGCTATCAGAGACAGAAGGAAAGAGAAAGGGTCTATGCATCAACAGCGGCTGATGCAGGAACGAGGATGGGTCTGCAGGATATGCAGAGGGCTGGCACTAGGCAGACGTAAGGACACTTCAGCTACTGCTCCAGGAGGGAGGGCAAAATAGGAGGGAATAGAAATTTTGACAAAAATTCTAAAACGTCCTTATCCATAGATCCCAAAGCCACACCTGCTTTGAAAGATGTCCAATTCTAAAACTCTAAAGTAGATCCTTTGAGGGAAATCTGAAGTCATTCTTTATAAGGCAGAAGGATGAAATGATTCTGCACTTTCTCCAATGACAGAGACCACCACTTACGTTCCTCACAAGCTGAAGGAAATCTAACCTGTGTATTTACCATTCTCAGTTACTCCAATATCAGTAAATCAAGAACCTGTCTACCCTGGCAACTACATGTCATCAGAGAATCTAAAATACATTAGAGGAAAAGTGATACACGCATTAAGCATGTTCCCTTCTCTTTGAAATAACAAATGACGGTTTTCTGGCAGGGGGAGGACTTGCTTTCCATTAGCAGTAACCGTGTCTCAGATAAACTTCATTGACTACGCCAGCAGCATCACCATGCAAAGCTTGCCAAGATTTCTTATACATCCCAGCACCCCTATTAATAGCACCTGCCTAGTGGTGAAGAGATGCTTAGCAGCTGACTAAAGATGTAACTAGTAAAAAGAGGCCGGGCACGGTGGCTCGTGCCTGTAAGCTTCAGCCTATGAAGCGGCCGGGGCTAGGGATCGCGGTTCGAGTCCCACCTGGGGCCTGTAGCGAGACCTAGTTCCAAAAAAATAGCTGGTCATGGTGGTGCGTGTCTGTAATCCCAGCTACATGGGAAGCTGAGACTGGGGATTGCTTGAGTCTGTGGTACCCCGGGCAACATGAGCCTGCGGTTCCACGGGCAAAAATAGCGAGACCTAGTCTCAAAAAATAAATAAATAAATAAAATAAAGATGTAACTAGTAAAAAGGATGGGGAGGAAACAGTTAAGAGCAATATGGGGGTCAGAAATGCCAAAACAACTTCTAAGTGTAATAAAGCTGAGCTTGGTCTCAAAGAACATGAAAGGTTACCCCAGAATTAGGGTGAAGGCATGGATAGAGGGAGGCCTGTCCAGAGAGCAGTATGAGCAAGCATGGAGGCGTGGAGACACATAGCACACTAAGTTCAACATTCACAGCGGGTCGGTGGGCATTAGATGATAAAGTCACTCACTCATCCTTTCTACCAGCATTCAGTGAGACCTACTACTATGTTCTAAGGGCTGTGCTAAGTGCCAACAATTTTGAAATTAGAAACACTTTCCGCCCTTGTTAAGTGTGAGGTCTCATCCACTGGTTCCTTTAAGACGCAAGCTTCTCTTCAAACAGATCACTGGAGCACGACACAACAAGACAAGGAAAAAGTGCTACTTGTTGACTGAACTTCTAAGAGGGATAACTCAACACAAAAATAACATCAGAAAAAGAAACACGGAGTATACCTGTTTACAGCTGGAGAAAAATACAATGCTTTTCTTCTTCAGGTGGCTTCTCAAAAAGGAATATAGCACACTTATTTTTTGCTGCAGCTCACAGACTATGTAGTTCTGCTCCAGAGTGGCAGGGGTGCTTATGGAAGAAAGAGGAAAAATATCAAAAACAGGCCATGTTGGGTAACCTTGCAGGTCAAATAAAAAGGAAAGCAAATTTTAACAACGGCATGCCCCTCAAGTTTCTCACACATTTACATATTCAGACCCAGATAAGAATTTCTCTATTGTACCTTAGGAAATGCATTCAACACATAACTAACTTACATTCACAATCCCATACACATTCCATATCAAAAATACACGTGCAAATAGTGGTCACCTCTGAAAGAGTAGGGTCCAGGTCAACACAAGGGCAGAATGCAGGGGCTGGTCCATACCCTGCAACACAGGCTTGGGTTTCAGAGACATGCACACTCACCCAAACTCAGCAAAGGAACTCCTGATTTATTAGTTTCAGTGTGCGTAAATCAATACTAAATTCTATGAGTCCTGAGTCATTTAGAGAAACTATGTACAGATACCTGCAGTCCACTTTGAAATGCAACAAAAATAAGATGAGATGATGTACAGCAGAGGGACAGTAAGTGAATGGTTAACGAATACCACTGAGCAGCAGGGAGGTGTTCAGCATAAGAGACTTTCAATTGTGCTGCATGTTTGGAACAGCTCACATCAGACATCCATGCTCAGACATTGACTCTTTGAAATGATAAACCTGCTTTAAGGATTCAGTCCCCAAAATTGACAAAAAGACTCATGCTTCTTGTTTGGATCTGAGTCAAGCAAATTGTTTTATGACATTGATAGACACAAGCAAACCAAATGAAACAAGATAAAACCATTTTTACATTGAAGAGGCTGTGAAAAGCTGGCATTATTTACAAAACAAAAAAGATGAAAGTCAACTTGTATGTCCGCCAGGAGGGAACTACTATATCTCCACACAGGTTAAGTATCACACCCTGTAGAAAAGGAAGCCATACTCTCTAGCCATATTCTGCTCCTAAGTGATGGCTAGACTAGGAGTTAAGTAAAAGTACCAAAGAGCAGAAGAGTACATAAAATATGATGTGCTCTTCATCAGAGCAGGGTATATAGTGCACACAGTCACATGCATACACAGGCATCCCTATTTTATACTTATTCACCAAAAAAAGAAAGGGTGGTCCTTCATAAGGGTATATTCAAGAGAGAATGAAATGGATTTTTTGAAAGAGCAAACTAAAACAAATGAGTCGCTCTCTATAAATATTTATCAAGTTAACAGCTTAATGACAAGAGAACGTCAAGGAAATTTAATTGTTACAGTCTTAAAAGGAATGTATAAAAGGAAAAAGAAATGTAAAGAAATATTAAACTCATGTAAATGTACTGTTTACAATAATTATTATTAATATTATTCTTAAGCTATCTGATATACAAATAAATAAAACAAAGACATTAGGAATGAAGATGCCTGGCATAATACATAATTTGTGTACATATAACATGTATATATCTGCACATATACCTATATATATCTATATATATACACCATATATACTTATACCTACATATATATCTATATATAGGTATATACCTATACACATGCCTATATACATGTTACATATGTATGTGCATAAATACATACATATGTGCGTATGTGTGCATGTGAACATATACATATAGGCATGTGTGTGTAAATGTGTGTATAGACATAAAAGGACCAATTAAAGACATCTAGACATCTAAATTTGAATTTTCTTTTTTTTTTTTAGATTAGGTCTTGCTATTTTTGCCCGTGGAAACGCAGGCTCATATTGCCCGGGGTACCACAGACTCAAGCAATCCCCAGTCTCAGCTTCCCAGGTAGCTGGGATTACAGGCACACCCTACCACGCCCAGCTATATTTTTTCGGAACTAGGTCTCACTACGTGCCCCAGGCAGGACTTGAACCATGATCCCTAGCCCCAGCCGCTTCATAGGCTGAAGCTTACAGGCACAAGTCACAGTGCTCAGCTTAAATTTGAATTTTCAATGTCAACATGAACTCTTGTGTTTTCTCTTTTAAAAAAAGGAAAAGAAATGAAAATAGTTGCCCAGTGAGACACTTAGACAAAGTGCCCACCCACTGGCACCCGGACTACCCTGTCTAAATATAGCATCTTGCTGAAAAGATTCTACATGAGATGGAAATGTGCACAGTGACTTCAGTCCGCCAGAAAGCAAGGAAGTCACAGGTTACTAAACTGTGTCTGAAGGATCCAGATAGCAACTTGAACCTCCTGCTGTTCAAGGTTGGGATGGAAGACAATCTGACTATTCAAACTACAGTAATAACCACTATTCCCTGAAGGCCAAAAAACAGTATTTAAATCCATGACTTAATATCACTCAATTTTTAAATAATCATTAAAAACCATTAAGTCTATAAGTACATCTAAGTTAAAAAAACAAAAACCAAAAAGCAAAAGCTCACCTGTGGAAAATGCTAAGAGAAGTAACTCAGTCAAAAAATGGCAAATAAAGCATGCATTCTGGAATCCTGGTGACTACAACAGTGGAAAACTTTTTGCAATAAAAGTATTCTAATCAATAAAGAAAACAACCAGACTATCACAATTTTCCATATCCTATGGAAATACTGAATCTAGGCAATAATCATCATTGACTTAAAATTTAAGATTAAAACATTCTCATTTCTGCCACAGAGGGGCTTGTATGTATCATACCTACTGACTGAGAGCACTGTAGAAACTGGATTAATATAAAGCAAAACAAAAAAACAAAACACTGAAGATAGTTGACGGAACACAACCCAGGCAGGTAGGACTGGAGGTGCTGAAGGAGAAAATGGAGAAACACCAATGGAGGTCGCTATTAATCTCCCGTGTTCAAAGCATCACTTCTTGTGCAAGACATATGAGACATACCTTCCGCCTACATGTGTCCACCCAAGAGTCCAGGGAAGGAAACCACGAAATACTAAATCTGAAATTCTTTCATTTCTCTGGGAGGAGTACGCCCACTGGAAGCGGCACACACAGGCAACAGGAGTAGAAACAAGCAAAAAGCAGCAGGTGGGAAGCTCAGAGCAAGCAGGTCTCAGTCTCTCTGTGCCCTGAACCGCTGGAGGAGCTCCCAGGTGGAAGGGTGTGTCTGTTTTCCAGCTAAGACCCTCAGCCGGCTATGCTGTGAATGAGCACATGCCCCAAGACACAGAATGGCCCCAGAGTCTAAAAGGCAGAGAAGCCAAAGTCAAGAGCATCTGTCCTGATACCGCTCAAGGCTTCACTAAAGACCAAAAATAATAAAATCTTTAAGTCCAATATATGTTCTTTTTCTCAAATTCAACTACCATTATTTTACATCCTTGTTAAAGTAAGAAAATCTTTTAATACACACATTACCTTTAAAGGAATAAAAGAACTGTCATCTTACTTTAACAGAAATAGAAGTTAGAGTTTAAAAGATACTTCTTGAAGAGAAAAAAAAAAACCTATCAAGTTTTCACCCCATAAAAGATAAAATAGAGGCCTTCTGAAAAGTCAAAACAGTTTTTCACTAGTAATTCTGAACCAAAAAATAAATTCTCTGACCCCTAGAAAATGCAAGAAATAAAAACACAAAACGAAGTATTTGGGTAAGTCTACATATTGAATTTCAGATGTGTAAAATTGAAAATACTTCACAAAGAACTATCTGTGGAACAGAGTGAGTTAAACATCAAAGAATTAAATGTTCCAGTTAAAAGCAATTACCACACCAATAAATAACAGAACCTTATGCTGTTCACAAAGACAAATCTAAAACATAAAAGGTATAATACACAAATGATAAAGTGAAAGAACAGGAAAAATTCACTGTGCAAACACAATGGCCAAAAAAATTTTGGTAAAGGTAGACTGATATCAAACTGGATATTAAGGCAAGACTACCAGTTACTTATGCATGTGCATGTGTATTACGAGATAATTTTGTCAATTTACATTGACAGGAAATGATTAACAGGAATTAAATTTGTACCTAATAACTTAATGTTAGAGACCCTGCAAGCCCACTCTTGGGCACACAAAGAATATTTCCTATATCTGAAGACTTGCCAGAAGGATAACCTAGTTCATTTTCCCAATCTATTTCTTTTCAGAGTAACATTTTACAGCAAGAAATGAAAGTGTTAAGGTTGAAATGATTAAGTAGAGTTAAATCTACAGAGATCTTTACACGCTAACTTAATCACTGGAAAATGCTACTGAAAGTAGCGTCTGCAATGATGACCATGTGAAACATAGACACATTCCTGTGGTTATATCAGAATATATTTTACAGCCTATTTCCCACTTACAAGGATTGCTACCACCAGAAACAACACATGTTGGCAAGGATGTGGAGGCAAAGGAAGCCTCGAACACTGTTAAGGAAAATCCACATTGGTTCAGCACTGATGGAAAACAGTATGACGGTTTCCCACAATAGTAAAAATAGATCTACCTTTATGATCCACAATTCCACTTCCAGGTAACCTACCTGAAGAATGCAAATTCACTAACTTGAGTGAGGAGATAAAAGCAATCCTGCCTTCACTGCAGCACTAATTACAATAGCCAAAGCATGAAAAATCTGAAGACAGGAGTTGATTAGAAAAATACAGCATACAAAGTGGGCTATGACTCAGCTATTTAAAGAAAATAAACTCTTGCCAGTAGCCAACTCTGATAAATGAAAGCAGCACTAATCCTACACTGCTTTAGGGAACCACAGTGCCTACAGAAATACTAAAGAAGATGAAAAGTAGACTGAAAGGACTATTTTACTTCTTCCCAACATCTGCTATTTATCCAGGAATGCATTTCTTCCCACCCCAAATCACCCCACTTCATGGCAGAGAGCAAATAAATACCTGGTAGCATCTTACAAAGAACTATTTGTTTCCTAGAACACATAACGGAAAATACTACATTGAAGTCTTCTCACATTTAAAGGTGCAAAAATTTAATTTTTGCTAGCATGTTCATTCTTTTTATAGCTAATATAAAGTGAAAGTTACTGCCTAGAAAAGTAGTATTAATTTGAAATCAAATTCTAACTGAAGAGAACATTGATTTTGAGTGAATTAAATACGGTTTCAAATAATACATACCTGTATTTTGCTTTTTCATGAACCCAGACATACTCAGGGTCTTTCAAACTCAATCGTGCAAGATCCTTTACAGATTTGGTTTGTGTGGCCGAGAAAAGTAAAGTCTGGCGTTTCTTGGGAAGATTTTCAATAATAGCATTCATGGTGTCAGCAAAACCCATGTCCAAGATTCTGTCTGCCTCATCAAGAACTAAGAAAGGAAAAAACATTTATCAGATGGAACTACAGCACTTAAAACTATGTAATAGGTGGAAGGTGATGCGGTATCCTAGATGAGAATCCTAGAAGGTAAAAAGGTGAAATCTGGAGTATGGGATCTCCAGAAGCAGCACTACTTTTAGCTTACTGTTGACAAAACTACTGCAGGTGCTCTAGAGGAAACCAGGAACTGTACACTGGAGCTCCAAACTACCTTTGCAGATTTTCTCTAACGCCAGGATTATCCCAAATTAAGAAGCTGACTTCAACACACATGAGATAATGTTATCAGATGTAGATGCACACATTACGATAAAACTCCAAGCAGCGTCAAATGTTAAAGTACCTAATTTCACATGAGTGCATTAAGTATAAATGTATGCAAAAGGAATGTAATTCTTCCATTTTGATTTTAAAGCAAAAAGGCCTAGCTGCAACCTCTAGATTAAGACCCCATATACCAAAAGTTGCTTTGTCTTTAATCGTAATACTTTCACAATATTTCTAGCAGTAATATCTTTACAGTACATCTGACATTACAGTGTATGAGAGCTCCCTAAGTCTGAAATTTTCTTCACTAGAAAGTTATTAGACTCACCTAACATTTGGAGGTTGGTGGCGTGGAAGCATATTGTCTCGTCCATGTGCTGCAGAAGCCGGCCTGGTGTGCAAACAAGTATGTTGATGTTATTGATCCTCTCAGCTTCGTGTTTCAGATCCTGAAAACAGTTGTTTCCTTTGATTACACAGACACATCACTGAGCAGCCTGACTATAAAACCCAGACTATAAAAGCCATCTGCATGTGGCATTCATCACAGCAATGCAGCTACTCTAGACACAGACATAATTTCCCCTTCTATTTCTGCCGCACATCCAAATTTCTTGGCCAAATAAAAACTCTTAGTGAAAACCTGAAAAGCTCAGAAGTCCTTGAACACATGCAGGATTTCAAGGCCAAGGAAGACATCAAAGCAACACTCCCGGTCTTCATTTGTGCTCAGGCCAGCCAACACTGCTGCAGGGAACATGAGCTAGATTCCCCTCCCTAAAGTGGGGCCCACCCAGAGGCAGGGAACAAGCCCTCAGACTCCTCTCACCGCACCTCCCCAAACTGAAAAAATAGCTGTGTGCTCTACTTTCTAGAGGTTCTATCCCGGAAATAGGAACCACAGAATACTCCTGTTAAAGCGGGGCAGCTACTGGAACATGCGAGGATTTTTTTTTTTGAGACTAGGCCTCACTATGTTGCCCAGGGAACCATGGACTCAAGCGATCCCCAGCCTCAGCTTCCCAGGCAGCTGGGATTACAGGCACATGCCACCACGCCCAGCCATTTTTCGAGACTGGGTCTCACTGTGTTGCCCCGGGCGGATCTCGAACCTGTGGACTCAAGGGATTCCTAGTCTCAGTCACACTCTAGGCTGTGTGTAAAGGTACGCGCCACTGCGCCCGGCTAGGATTTGTGATCAGTCTGTTTACATATAAACACAAGAATCCAAGTATTTCTCTCAGAAGAGACTGGTAGATACACACACCATAAGAGAGAAAACGCTGAGCAGCAGGTTTTAACTAAACCTAAAATAAATGTCTCGCAAAACGATCTCCTACACTCCTTTCTTCTGTCACTGACTCAGGAAAGTTCTGACGCCGTATTATACTGACGTAGCAAATATCTACAGGTTGATTAAAACCTAATGAAATGGACTTTCTGAACCAGCAAAGTTGACAGTCAAGACTCTTTTTTAAATGGGTTGTTTTTTTGAGACTAGGTCTATGTTGCCCAGGGTTGTCTCAAATCTGCAGACTCAAGTGATCCCCAGCCTCAGCCTCCCAGGTAACTGGGATTACAGGCACGTACCACCATACCTGGCTGACAGTCAAGACTCTAGATGATGGTGGCCACACCAGGGGACCACCCCACAATGCACTGTCGAGGGGGCTAAATTGCGCCTCTGGATGACATCATCAACTCTTTCCTGTCAACTGCCACAAGTCTCCAACACAAGCGAGGGGAAGGACAGGAACGAAAGGACAAACCTTTCCACCAATGATGAGACCGGCCGAAAAGTCGTGATTCTTCCCTACTTTTCGGAGCACTTCAAAGGTCTGATAGGCCAGTTCTCTTGTAGGTGAGATTATCAGAACCCCCAGCCCATCTGCTGAAGTCCACTGCAGGCGGTATAAGGCTTCCAGAACCTTGACGGAGACAGCGAAAATATGCTCAGTAAGTCCTCGGAGAGTGGCTTTTTGATCCCAAGTCTCCACCTGGCCCTTACATGTCAAAGACAACTTCTTCCCAAATGTGCCAGGCACAGTAGCTGAGGGCAATTAGCTACAATGCTCCACCTAAGTCCAGAATTAGAGGATTTGTACCACCCACCCTCAAGAAAAGCATAATTTGTAACCACTGACATTCCAATATGCAGACAAAAATGGTATATGTTGGCCATTATCAACTTCAGATTTCTCTGAAGTCAGAGTTCCCAAAAGCCTTTGGTGTCTTCAGAAGTCAAGGAAAAACAGAAGTATTTCCTATCTAGAGAGAAAATGCTTCAAAATCAGATCAGAGACTCTGACACGATAGGAATAAACTACTCACAGGAACAAGGAAAGCCAAAGTTTTGCCAGATCCAGTCTTAGCAGCTCCAAGGACATCTTTACCCTGCAGAGCCAACCCAATGGTCTGCTTCTGTATCTCTGTTACCAGCCGGTACTGGGCTTCCTGCAAACCTGGCAGCATGGAGGGAGGAGAGTGACACTTCAGAATATCCCTAAGTAACAATTTTATTTTTTTTAATAATTTATTTATATATGTTTCACATCATTGCAATCCCAGAGGTTTACCCCCCCCTCCTCTCCCATCCCCCCCTTTTCCCTCCTGCCCATATTTGTGTGCTTCAGTTTCGTGCTTAGCTTGTTTTGTCTTTTCCTCATGGCTTTTTTTTTTTCACTATATCCCATATATTAGTGAAACCATTTGACTTCTGTCTTTCTCTTTTTGACTTGCTTCTGCTAGTATGATTTCTTCTAAGTACATCCATGTTGTCATAAAGTCGTCAAATTTGTCATTCTT
>PVHY01012407.1:0-44679 GCA_004024945.1 Uropsilus gracilis | reverse complement strand
ATTTTTTCTTATTTGTTTGTTTGATTTTCCCTATATCCCTCATATAAGTGAGACCATCCTGTACTTCTCTTTTTCTTTTTGACTTATTTCTGCTAATATGAGTCTTTCTAGTTCCATCCAGGTTGCTGCAAATGACATGTGTTTGTCCTCCTTGATGGATGCGTAGTATTCCATCATGTATATGTACCACATTTTTTTTAGCCAATCATCCGTTTGAGGGCATTTGGTTTGTTTCCAATTCTTTGCAACTGTAAACAGGGCTGCAGTGAACATGCGCGTACATGTGTCCTTTTGAATTAATGTCTTCATGTTCTCTGGGTATATTCCTAGTAGTGGGATTGCTGGGTCGAATGGTAAGTCCACTTTCAATTGTTTGAGGGTCCTCCACACAGTCTTCCATAGTGGCTGGACTAGTTTGCACTCCCACCCGCAGTGTAGGAGAGTTCGAAAGGAACACTCTTACACTGCTGGTGGGAATGTAAACTGGTCCAACCACTGTAGAAAGCTGTGTGGAGGACCCTCAAATTAATGAAAATGAAACTACCATTTGACCCAGCAATTGCTCTCTTGGGAATCTACCCAAAAGAGACTTCAATGTGGGTACAAAGGGACCTGTGCTCAGATGCTTACTGCAGCACTATTTATAATTGCAAGGACTTGGGAGCAACCTAAATGCCCTGAAACAGGACTGGATGAAAAAAATGTGGTATATGTACACTATGGAATATTATTTATCAATTAAAAATGACAAATTTGATGATTTTATGATAACATGGATGTACTTAGAAGAAATCTTATTAGCAGAAACAAGTCAAAAAGAAAAAGAAAACAAATGGTTTCACTAATATATATGGGATATAGGGAAAAAATAAACAAAAGCCACGAGGAAAAGTCAAAACAAGCTAAGCACCAAACTGAAGCACACAACTTCTGGCAGGGGTGAAAGGTAAGGAATGGTGGGGAGGTTTGGGAGTAGTAAATCCCTGGGATTACAATGATGTGAAATTTATATATAAATAAATTTTAAAATAAATTAGTTAAAAAGAAAAAATAAATTAATTAAAGCTGAAAAAAAAAGTGGGAGTTTCAAATCCAATGAAAAAACCAAGATAGCATCATCAATCCTCTTCCAAAAGACACAGCTTCTGCCTTCATTTGGCCCAAACCACCAAGACTCACTTGAAATAACAGCAGCAACTGTTTCAGACATTTCACAATGAAAACAGCAACACAACAAGTTCTCTTCATCTCTAGCCAATTTCCAAACTCCACGTTTCAAAGTTGAAGGAAGTTTTCAAGTACCACGTTTCCAAGTCAGCTTACACAA
Organism: Uropsilus gracilis; assembly: GCA_004024945.1. Classification (NCBI taxonomy): domain Eukaryota; kingdom Metazoa; phylum Chordata; class Mammalia; order Eulipotyphla; family Talpidae; genus Uropsilus; species Uropsilus gracilis. The sequence continues at coordinate 43,352 of PVHY01012407.1, read as the reverse complement.
GTCACAAGTTTCTTCAACATGTTTCCCCAGGCTCCTTATCAGCCCAGGCTGGGAATGGAAGCCAACAGTATGGCTTCCTTTCCTGCCCTGCTACCACACATGGCAACAGCAGCTCTGAGGCCTCCAGCCTTCTTGCTGCTCCTCTGCTCACTCTTTCTCCTCCTCTTCTCTCTCTCTCTCTCTCTCTCAAATTCCCTCTCCCTCTCTCAGAGACAGAGAGAGAGAGAGAGAGAGAGAGTGCTTGGCTTTCCTTCTCCAAGTCTCCACCCACCAGGGCACACTGGCTGCCATCCTAATGCAGCATCATCATGCTGGGGGCCATGGCCCCCCGATTTCATCACAACATCCCTATCAGTTGTGCAAGTTCAGAAAGATTCCTCAGGATTTTCTTATTGAACGTAATATTTGTGAATAAACTGGGCTTTTCTTCTGCTCTAATGTTCTGTCTTCAAAATAATTTGTTCTCATTATTAAACAAAATAAACTTTCAAAGTTTACTAATCAATAAATGTACATCATAAGGAATCTATAAATTATACAGCCTCTTCATTTTTATCCCAGATGAACTTTAAGGGAACATCTCTCATTTTCCTTCAAAAAAGCTTAAAGAATCTTTTACTCAACTCAGCAGTCATGTGCATTTCCCAGTCTTCAACAGTACGTGGCTAAAAATATAAAGAAAGAAAGAAATTCTTCAGAAACAATTTAGGGAGAAAGTGTGAGGGTTGGGTAACATAATAGTATTAAGAGAATGTTGTGAGTGACAAAGGTGTCAACTGCACTGCAACAAGTTTTAATGAAGTTTTTGCAAATTTTATTGCTAGACAAACATTTGATTACAAACACTACTGCTATCACTATTTCTAAGCTCTTCATACCACCAGCATACCTTTCCCAATACACTGCAAAAAAGATGAACTAGGGTCTGGTACTAGTGATGGTCACAGAAGGGCAGTGACAGGCTGTCACGTCAGTGAAGCACTCTTCGGTGCTTCCTCTTTGGTGGTGCAGTGGGAGCTGAGGTATGGGCAATGGAAGCAGCAGCAGGAAATGAGCAGCATAGGTGGTAGTGACAGTGGCAGACAAAAGTCACCTTTGAGGTTCGAATAAGCCTTTAAATGACATTTGGGTTTTTTCTCTAAATTAAAACTCCAGTCTCAAAGAAACCACAGAGATGGGTTGGACCATGGAGACAAGTTGCTGTTTTTGCAGTTATTGTGTAACCGTGGTCAACTCTCAACTCACTCTTGAGAGAACACTGGCCTGGTAGCTGGTAGCTGAACTACATACTCTTTTTTATGTCATACAACTGTACTTACCATAACTATTCCACACATGCTTACAATTTTATAATTAAGGGGGAAAAGCTACATTAAGTTTACACAGAATATAATTTCTAGGAAAAAATTTTTAGGCCCTGCCTGTTTTTCAAGGGAGTGCACTTTGCAAATACAGGAGGGCGTGCACCACCCTGCCAGCTGGTGACAGATATTGCTACTTTCAAGTTATCAAGTTCAAAACTTCAACTGCCACAAATTTAAAATAACTCAAGGTTATCACACAGAATCCAAATGAAAGCACATGAGGAAGGAGGAAAACAGTATCCAGGAATATGAAAGGATAGTGAGGAAGGAGGGAAACAGGAGTGCGGAATATAAAACGATGGTGAGGAAATAAGAAAGGATGGCAGCGAATATTAGGGCCCTGTGGCCCCCAGTACTGGTGTTGATGCATTAAAATAGCTATTGTTAGCATTGGTGGGTAGAGATTGGGAGAAGGGAAGTTAAGCCTTCTTGAGAAAAAAGAGGATTAAAGGATCAGGAGGGGACAGAGATAAAGACAGGGAAAGAGACAAAACACAGGACAGTAGAGAACAGAGAAGAAAGGGACAGAGAGAACAAAGAAAAGGGACAGAAGAGTAGAGAACAGGACAGAACAGAGAATAAGAGAGAAGAGAACAGAAGAGGACAAAGAGGAGAATGGACCAGTAAGGAGCAGGGAGGCTGGAGGCCTCAGAGCTGTGGTTGCCATGTGGGGCAGCAGGGGAGGGAAGGAAGCCAAGCTGTGGGCTTCCATCCCCAGCCCGGGCTGGTGAGGAGCCAGGGGAAGCATCTTGGAGAAACTTGTGACTTGTGTGAGCTGTCTTGGACACATGGTACTTAGAAGCTTGTTTTAATTTTGAAACGGCAAAGCTTGGAAATCTTCTGGAGAACTGAGGAGAGTTTGCTGTGTTGCTGTTTTCAACATGAGATGTCTGAAGTGCTTGCTTCGTTGCTGTATCAAGTGAGTTTTGCTGATGCCGGGGCCATTTTGGAGTTGGAGCTGAAGGAATGCTGGAGCTGTGCCTTTTGGAGAAGAATTGATGACACCACCCTGGTCTTCCTCATTGGATTTAAATCTACTGCTTTCAGAGAAGGATTGTTGATGCCCTCTTGGCTTCTCCTGGCTTAGAGGGAGTGGAGCTGTGTCTTCTGAAGAAGTGGCGATGCCATCTTAACTCCTTCATTTGGCTCAAGGTGGGGCAGTCGCCATTTTGTGGACACACATGGCTGCTGAAGCCACGTGTGCTTTGGACTAGAGACTGGACTGTGTGGTAAGATTACTAAAGGGGTTCCCTTGTACCCCTCAGTGACTCTTGTCTCACTTGTCTTCTATTAAGTAAATTTGTTTTTGCCTCCCTCTTAAGGTTTATGTGGTCTTGCTACTGCATGTGCAGGCTGGGAAGAACCTGGTGTGTGACTGGCTTTTGGGGGGACAGCTGCTCCCCTTTGCAAGTTTGGTTATTTGTTTTGCCTGTTTTGCCACCCAATTTCACAAGGATGGAGAGAAACAGGAACCAGGCCAAGTAGAATTAAGAAGAGTTTATTGCCTTGAGCTCCTGGGTGAGGTCCATTAACCCATGGTGGGGAAGTTAGTGAAGTTGTGTTAAGTCCCCAAGAATAGAGGATAAAAACACTCCATTCACACTCGATGCAAACACAAGAAAAGGCTTTATTGGCTAGCTTAAGCTAGAGTCCACCTGTGGCCTGGTCCACTGCAACAGCAGTCACTTCAGAGCATAGAGGTTGGATGCCCCCGTTCCCAGGGTCCATTCTTTTATTTAGTTTCAGGGTCTTAAGGAATTTTCCACTGTGGACCCCTTGGTTGATTTATAGCCCATCAGTTGTCTTTGGTTGACCCTTGGGGGAAACAATGTTGTTCTCCTGGAGCCATAAAGTCTGGCCAGCAGAGTCCTGCAACAGAATTTAAGGCAAAAGGGCAGAGAGGCTGAGGGGGAGTGGGCTATAGGCTAGCACTCTTATCAGCTACATTCTACATTTTTCTACAGCTACATTTTTCCCCTTTGTCTGGTGGTGTTACAGGCTAACACCACCAGTATAGTATTATCTATACTCTACATGGAATTGGTGTTTGCTTTTATAGGGGCAGGGACATGGGGGGGTGGGTTTTGTTAGTGTTACAGGCAAGGTTGAGGGCAAGGTTTCGGATAAGATTGTGGGGTGAGGTTGCTCCTTGGTGAGATGGGGGAGGTTGAAGACAATCTCAGCTGTAGCTGGAGGGTAAGACTTGGGTTGAATGGTGTCCATAATCCTCTTAAGGGTGGAGGCACCTAGTGCCCCCATCTGACTTTTCAGTTACCTTATAAAAAGGTTAATAAGTAAGCCCCCACTCCTTGTCCAGCAAGCAGGATTGGGAGGCTTTAATAGATAAGAGAACTGATAAGGTTGCCTTGGGGACTAAACCTTACAACCAACTACCAGGACCAGAAAAAAACAGGCCAGGTCCAGGAAGCCAGAAACAGAGGCCAGGACATATTTTTCTGTCAAAAACCAGCACCTGTGACCAGACATCCTAGCAGGTAAATGAAGCAAACTGACACCCCAAGTTAGGAAGTTCATGAAAACAGAGTGTGGAAGGAAGCCCTGAATCCTCCTTTAGGCACAGATCTCTCTCTCCCATTACCTCTTGCACCCCTGCTGGATATTTCAGTAAACCTGACTCTTTTGTTCTCCTTTGTCTCTGGTGAATTATTTTATTCCTGTTCCTTGGGTCTCAACCCAATATTTCTCCACAGATATCATTGAGCTAATACATATTCTGTGATGTGGTATAATACTAAATTTAAAATATAAAACCCCCATTCCTTGTCCAGCAGGCAGGTATGGGAGACTTGACTGAACAAAGGGAGTGAATGAGACTACCATAAGAAAAAGGGTCATAAACTGATGATCTTTTACACTGATTGTAGGGTAAATGAGTTTGAAATTGAGTAGAAAGAGGGGTAAAAAGCCTCAAACCAGAAAGTCAAAGGGGAAAAAAAACTGCACTTTTGAAATTCTGCTTTTTTTCTCCGGGCTCTTCCCTACCCTCATGCATTTTCAAAGCAAACCAGGTTAAAGAAAAACCAAATAGGATTTATTTATGAAAGAGTAAACAAGCAATGAGTCCCTGGGATGGGAAAGACCATGGTTTTCTCACCACATAGTCCAGTTCAAGTCTCCCAATTCAAAGCTGAACAGGGCATGCTCCAGCCACATGTGCTCAAGAAAATGGTAATGCCTTCAGCTCTGGCATCCTCGAATTTTCTGAACTTTTCCAGAAAATACAGTTGCAAAATCAGCTTATATAAATCTCCAGCTCTCTCTAGGTTCCAGCTACTTCTAGCTTCCAAACCTTTCTGGTAAATACAGATCAGATAAGCCTTTCCAGTAACTTTTCAGCTTTTAAACATCCACATTTTCCAGGTTTCAGCTTTTCCACTTCCCAGAGCTCTCAGCCACCACTATTCTGAGGTAGGAACTTGTGGCTGCCCCTTTCTGGCTCTTGATGCTCCAACCTTGTCGTCCCCACCCCCCCAAACCTCAGTCCAAGCCCCTCGACTGCCCATCAGGACAATATGGTGCAGTTCCAACTCAGCTGCATCACCAAGTGGGGGGACCCCAACCCCCTGTTAAGTTGATCAGGTTCTTTTCTCCCACTAGCCTGCATAACCAGCACCAATGGTATTGTGTCTTCCCCATGACTGTGCAGCCCAGTGGGTGTGCGCATGCATTAGTGTGCACACATGGATCTAGGAGAGAGGGGATAAAGGGGCACAGAGAGCAGATAGAGCATATGAGAGAGCATGGATGAGAGAGCACTAGAGAATATCAGAAAGAGGTAAGAAAAACAGCATGAAGACTCTGGGGGCTGGGGGACTTGCCTGCCTCTCCTCCTGGCCCTTGCCCTACCCTGCTTTGCCTGGTGTGTCTGTGTAACTGCTAGAACTGAAGCCGGGACCCAATATGGACATTGCTATTCACTGAGAAAGGAATGTGGGCATTGCTAACACCTGCATCTGAAGGACACAGAGACTAAGACCAGATAAGGCCACTTTCCCTTTTTACTGTAAAGTGATTATCTGGGTAGACTTGGTGATTATGCTAATAAAGGGTCCTGAGGTGCTGACTCCCAAGGCCCAGAGGGAAAAGGGGGGTACAGACCACCAGGGGTGTGGTTGTGAGTTGGGGGCCTCTGGTTGATGAGGGGAGGGGGAGCAAGGAAAAGGATAAAAAGAGAGGAAGGGAGTAGAAAAATAGAGGTATGATTTTGGGGAGAGTGGAGCGAGAGTGAGAGCCTGGAAACTGGCATCATGTACGGAGGTTTTAGGCCTCAGGAGTAGAAGGACCCAGGAGCTGAGTCCTTTGGAGCTCCCTCACCAACCTGGCATTCGGGTCCCTGAGGGTCGAGAGCTGTGTGGAGGCAGAGAAGAGGTGTCCCTTGTGAAGTGCGGAGCCATGGTGAAACTCAGATAGACCTGTCTGGGAGAAACCTGCCTGAGACCCACCTGTACTGGTTGGATTCATCTGGTGCCAACTGGAGTGACAGAGGATCAGGAGTCAAGGGCATAGCCTGGTGTTTTCAACCAGAAGTACCTAAAGACTGAGGTAAACCCCACATAGCTCCTTGAGGAGTGGAAGTGGGGCTTTATTCCGTTTGGAACACTTGTGAGGGTGTGGAGTCTTTTAGAGTTTGTTTTTCCTGTATCTGTAAATAAACCTCTGTCTATCCTAGTCATGAAGGTTTGATCTCTGAGCAGTTGCTGTGTGCAGGCAGAAGAACCTACAGTAAAAAGGAATTTAAAAGGGGGTAATCCCTATTCCCCTATAACAGAACCAATAAAAAACTGTTACAGATTCATGAGCCTGATTCTTGCCCTATAGCTGGCAATGACGATAGTGAAACAGGGCAAAAAGAAAAAAAACTTTTGACTTGAACTTTAAACACCTCTGCCTGCTTCTCCCTATGAAGTAGGCTCAGAGCAGATAATTAACATCTCCACTGTTCACCTACTATTGGTATGCAAAAATCAGCTACCAGCTTCTCTCTGTTCTCCCCTCTCTCAGACCTAAAAAAGAAAAACACAGTTTAAACTTTAGACTAGTTTGCCTCAATTTACCCTCTTTTAGACTTCTGTGGTTCTTTCCACACCATCCCCAGCCTTCTCACCAAAATCCCAGGCCAAAACAAGACTCTTAGAGCGCATTTATAGCTAAGCAAAGTGATTTCCTAATTACTACAAAAAGAAACATGTAAGTAAAATCTAAATTACTTTAACATTGTCCAAAACCTTTCTCAACATTGTCCAAACTCTTTTCCCCAAATTGTCTAAAAATCCTCAGTCTCTCAGTCCTGATCATCTCACCAACATTAATCAGTCAGAGTTCATCTCCAAGTGTTCAAAGACATCTTTCTTTGGCATGCTCCAAACCTTCCATGCCGTTTTCTCCTTGTCCTCTTGTCCTCTTTCAGGTAGTAGAAAGAAGCTCTATAGTACGGGAACCAGCAAAGTTCCCTTTCTCTTCAGGCCTGACTTTCGCATGGCCTCTCCCAAACACAAGTCAAACTCAGCAAAACAAACTCCAACACAGAGTTTAAATCTCCAAACTCCTGAACTTCCTAGACAGACTCCTAGCTTGGGCCAGCCAATGGCTACAGGCCCCAGGCCTTGGCCACATGGCCAAGCTCACATGGCTCACATCTTCATCCCACAAATGGCAGAATCCGAATCCGAATCCCCTTCTTTGTTCCAACCTTCTTTATATATACTTATTTCTGTTTTCCCCCACCTTCCAGGAACAGCTCCTGAGTTATCACATTACAAAGAAAAAAACCTGTTTTACTTCTTCCTCCCCCTTCTATCTTTCTGAAAGGAAATTCTAATCAAGGTGATTCTCACATTTTAGCATATCTTCCTTAAAATTTGCAATCTTAAACAGGAGACAATGATACCCAGGGGGATAGGCGCCCCCTATCAATAGGATGATTCAATGCAGACAGAAAGGACTCACCAAGTGGCATAGACAATTCAACACTGACACAGATGGTACTTGATGCAGATTCAGATCATTAGTCTGGACTCATCCAAGACTAGTCACCCAGAGCAATTCATTGAAGTATAGAACCCAGGACAGCAGACTCCCACTGTCTCCAGCTGCTTCCCTTAGCAATGTATTTCAGTAAATGCCCTGTTCTGTTCTCCATACTGTCTCTGGTGAATTTTTTTACTCCTTTGCCTCTGGCCTACACCTGATGCTCCCCCAAGACACCAAGGAGGCTCAGAAGAGTTTTTCTAAGATACCCAAGGTCATGCAGTTTATAATGGCAGAGTTGAAATTACTTCATATATAAATTACTTTATGTTTATCAGTTTGGAAACTAGACCATCTTCAGCTAAACCTACCAGACAGAGTACTGGGGACATGTATATAGCACAAATTATAGAAAGAAAAGAAATACTTTTAAACACCCATGAAACAATATAAAAAATTAAAATGAACAGAAATACTGAAAATCTAAAAAAAAAAGTCAAAAGTATAAATCCAATGCAAATGTCAATCAGGATGATACATACAAAAATAAGTGCTGGTGTTTCTGAAAAACAAATGCAACATGTTTCATTTCCTCAAAGATATTTTGCTAGATCCAGTTTTCTTATTATCCTGTTTAGTTACACAATTAAAGAATTTGGCAAAGACGTAGGAACAAAAAAAATTTATTTTTCAAAGAAAAACAAAATGTAAGTGCAACTGAGCCATAGGGCAAGCAGACAGCTTCTAGGGTCAGAATAGCATAGGAAAAGAAAAAGGAATATAAGGAATAAGGGAGGCTCCAGAGAAAAGGACAGCAAATTTCAAAAATAATGAACCAAATACTTTCTGGACAAGGGGCAGTGAAGGACTAATAGGACATTCCTGGACAAGGACCATAATGAAAAAGACCCTTAAAGACTGGTGAGAAAGACATAATTCTGGACACAACAGCATTAAGACAGAGAGATCTATGATAACTAACCAAGACTGATGAGGCTTTAGAATAATTAGAGGAAGGAGGTATATATTCCTGAGATACAACTACATTACATTTTTTTGCCACTTCCTGTGCCTTGAGCCTGGGAATCCCACTATTTTGCTTTTCTTTTCTCATTAATAAATTTTTCCTCATATTTTAAAGGGGGGCGCTGAAAGGTAAGGTCGACGCCAAAGGGTGGAGCCGAAGGGTGGTACAGGTGGTACAGGATAAATAGCACCAGATGAAACATGCCCTGAGGACAAGAAAGAAACTATGGGGGTGGAGACTCTGGAAGGGATATAAGGAGCGGTAGAAGCACCCGGAGAGTTCAGACACCCTGGGATGTGGGTGTCCAGGATTCAGTCAAAGGAGAAAGCTGTCAGAAATGGAAGCTGTGGCCCACCCAGAGACAGGGCCCCACTGTTGCCCAGTAACAATATCTAATCCTCTAAATAAATTTACCTCTTTTTATTCATTTGCCTGAAAATCAGCAAAGTTTCTGCTACAGTTTCACCAGACACCAACCTGTGTTGGACTAGTGACCAGGAATTGGTCCTCCCACCGCCACAGTCTGCGGCTAATTCCTGACTAGGGAACTAGACCTAAAAACCTGAAATTACAGTAACACAACTATCATGGCTGCTGACAATAACATTAGCACCTGCAACACAATACAGGCGCTGAGGGTAGTAGTAAAAGTATGTTCACTCTGAGGCTGCATAGGGTAAGTGAGTCAGGTGTTTTCCTCCCTTGACCTACATAAGTAGCACCTGGAGTATTGCATCGTCCCCGTGATTGTGCATCCCAGTGGTTATGCACTTGTGTGAGTGTGCACACCTGGGGCTAGGAGAGCGGGAATAAAGAGGCACAGAATGCACAAGAGAGAATGCAAGAGAGAGAGTGCCCAGAAATAGAGCGTGAAGATTCACTGGGGGCTGGGAGGGGCTTGCCTAGCTCCCAGCACCCCCACTTACACCCCTGGCCCTGCCTAATGTGTCTAAACTGTTAGAAAACTAAAGAACCTATGCAGATTAGTGGTTCTGATGTTTGCCTGTATAAACTGGCTCAGTGTTGACCTGTACTTCGTAGTTTTCACAGAAGGGGGAAAGATACGATTATGTGAAATACAAATACTTTTATATGTTCAAATCTATTTTTGTATGAAGAACGCAGTCTAAAAACTTATACATGGGATCAGATAAATGAGATACTACTGTAAATTTTCATGAAGCAAGAGTCTGTTTTTTAATAAAGGATATATGAGTGTTTCTCTCAACAACAAAAAAGCTAATGTGAAAGGTTACTTTACCCCTAGAGAGGTTCAGTGTAAGATCTGGAGACAAGAGCGAGTGCTAGGGCCAACAGACACATCATTATTTCAGCATCAGAAACTGTGGCTCAGGAGGGGAAAGAGCCTAACACTAAGTGAACACCCTCTCAGTGGCAGACACAGTGCCAGGCTTTGATAGTTTTTTTTATTTAAATGATTTATATATATATATTTTATTCACATCTTTGTATTCCCGCTGTTCACCCACCACCTCCCCTCCTGACTGTGCTCACTCATCCCCCCCAACCCCCCTCACCCAAGTTGTATACTTTAGTTTGTTGCTGGCTTGTTTTGACTTTTCCACCTGGACTTTTGTTTGTTTTTCCTATATCTTATATATTAGTGAAACCACTTGGTTTCTGTCTTTTTCTTTCTGACTTGTTACTACTAATATGATATCTTCTAGGTCCATCCATGTTATCACAAATTCACTGAAGTTTTTACAAAAAATTGAGAAAGAAGGAAAACTTCCAAATACATTCTACAAACCAAACATTACACTCATACCAAAACCAAATAAAGCTCACACTAAAACAGAAAACTATAGATCAATTTCCCTGATGAACATGGACACAAAAATTTTAAACAAAATCCTGGCAAATCAAATCCAATGATGCATAAAAAGCATTATTCACCATAATTATGCTTATTTATCTGAGGAGCACAAGAATAGTTCAACATCTGGAAATCAATTAACATAATCCACCACATCAACAAGGAGAAAACCAAAAACCATATGATTGTATCAATAGATGCAGAGAAAGCATTAGATAAAAGTCCAATACCCGTTCATAATAAAAGCTCTTCAAAAACTGGGGATAAAAGGAACATACCTCAACACAATAAAAGTCATCTATGGCAAACCTACAGCAAACATCTTCCTAAATGGGGAAAAGCTAAAATCATTTCAATTAAGATCTGGAATCACACAGGGATGCTGACTCTCTCCACTCTATTACTTTTTAACATTGTACTGGAAGTTCTAGCTAAGGCAATAAGGCAAGAGAAAGACATAAAAGGAATACAAATAAGGAAAAAATAACTGAAGCTATCATTATACACAGACGATATGATTCTCTATGAAGAGAACCCAAGAAAATCCACAGAAAAACTACTTGAAACAATAAACCCGTTCAGTAAGGTAGCTGGTTACAAAATCCAAACACAGAAGTCAGTAGCATTCCTATACTCAAAAAGTCAATCAGAAGAAGAAATTTTTTTTAAAAATCCCATTTACCATCACACCAAAAAAATTAACTACCTGGGAATAAACCTAACAAAATATGTGAAAGGCTTTGATAGTTTTACAGAGACCATGTGTTAGGCCTTGTGGCCTTGTGTAGTAGACCTATGTTTATTTCTCTCACCAGATACTTTCAGGAATCAAACAATGTGGATTCATGAGGAGCACCAACCATAAATCATGGGACATACACTGTGTAGATGAGACAAGAGGGTTATGAGGATTGCCTTTTTGAAAAGTGGCAAAAAACCCATAGGGTGCACTTTGGTTCCTTTGCATGACAGCCTAGTACCTCCACTGCCTGCTGAGCCTCACTTTTGCAAAGGAAACAACCTTTTTTTCTTTCCACTCCAAAGTATTAATTTAGCACAATTTCATAATTTGCCAGTGAGTCATATTTCATGTTCGGAAATAAACCTATCTCACAACAGCATCCACAGCTTTCTTACTTAGCTCTTTCCCAAGAAATTTGCCCTGGCGGTTAAAATGATATGAAATCTATATAAATAAATATTTTTAAAAATAAATATGAGACACCAGAAATAAGTCTTATTATTTTTAAAATGGGAAAATGTTAACCAGTGAAAGAATCCATTAGGACAGGGCTAATCATAAAGAAACTTGCTAAGTCTTGAATACATGGCCAGAAGGGAGTAGGGGTGAGGAGACTGGGGGGTGGTGTGAATTACAACTGCACTCATAATCAATTGCTTACTTTATGAGAGGAGGAGATGAAGACAAAAATGTTCTTCTGAACTCCCTTTTGAAAGAATTGAACAAAATAATAAAAGCCAAAAACTTCAGTGATTCAGTGAACATAAATACACCAACAATTGAAAAGAGTGAAGTTGCATCTCTCAGTCTCTCTTGTTAGCTTTCAGAGATACTTCCTTATACATTTCTTTATAGACAGTCAACACTTAGCATTCAGTTCATGCAAATGTAATTTCTGTGCTTGCTGACTTGTTGCTATACGAAAAAATATTATTTCATTTCTATAAACCTTTCACCTAGATTTTATTCTACTTGACTACAGGGCTTCTTTTTCTGTTTTCTACAGCAATCAATTCTATTCTCACTGTTTTTATTGTTATTATTATTATTATTATTATTATTATTATTATGGCCAACCACTGTGTTTACCAGGACTTTCCCTGCTTTAAATGGGACAAAATTAAATGAAAAGAAATAAAAAATAAAAAAAAAACAAATTTGCAATTCCTGACACAGAAGTTTTGAGATTCTGAAATAAATTTATTAGTATGATAAATTATGCAAATTATTAGAAAGTAAACTTATACAGATGTCACAACAAAATATCATTATGGAAGTGAAAATGTAAGGTGCTTTGGCTATTTACAACTTTGCAGTTGAACTATGAGAAAAAAACTTTCGTTCTCCTTCTTGATAAACTAATCTTTCATTTGGGGTTATTTTAGTACGATTTTGGTTAATTTTTGGAGTGCTCACAATTCATTCCACCTATGTGTTCACAATACATTACAATACAAAACCAAAATGTCTTTGGCAGTACTTACTCTTTGCAGATATTTTCCTGAGGAATGGTGTAGTGAGTGAACAGAGGGGTATCAATGGAATCAGTGCTGGGAATTGAGTACAAGGACCTGCTGGGAGAGGATACTTGTTAACATAATTCAGAAAAAAGTTTCAACAAAACAGAAATTTATAGTAGGTATTCAAGGAAAAATGAGATTTTTCTAGGTAGAAAAAACATAAATGAACAGTCTAGACATGAAATATTGGTTACATGGAATTGAGAAATCAGGTCACAAGGAAAAAACTGAGTATCTCTGCAGGTTCATGGGAGTAGATCTGGGATGAGAAAATCTGGAGACAAGGGCAGAAGTACTTAGAGGGAACCAAATTGTGAGGAGGGTTGCAAAGCTAGCCAGGTAATTGAATACCTCCCTGTAGGTGACAGGATACAACAAGAGAGTCTAGACTTAGTATACAGATCTAGGGGCATACTTTTTAAAAGCTAGTTGTAAATATTCAAGAAGAAGCAATTACTAGTCATTTCCTGAATCTCAATTTTTCTTTCTCCCTGCTAAAAAAATCTCTTCTGGATAATCAGATATGTATTAGTGGTCTTTACTCATTCTCCATAATGTCCTATTTTTAAGCTAAGTTGGCTCTAGGATCTGAGTTTTACTTTATTTTTCTACATCTCTGCATGAAGGAATCACAAAAGATGACTGTGTAGAGTAAGAAGAGTCCTGAGGGAGAACAGTAGTTACGGGGTGAGTTAGGAACTGGGAAAATCAAAGAGAAGCCTGAGAAATGATTAGATATGATGATAAGTGGAAGGAAACCAAGATTATAAAAGTTTCAAAGAAATAATTTAAAAACCAACTCTTGTTCTTACCGTCTTTATCTCATACATCATGAACAGAATGTTGAAATCATGTCTGTGTTCATACAAGCCTCTGATATGATCAAATCAAAGCATTCCTGCACTGAGGGAAAATTGACAAAGTAAATGTGTTTCACTGATGTACAGGATAACTGCATTATTTCCTTATTGTCCTGGAACAGTCAGGAAGAAAAGTATATTTATGCTACCTATTTAAAATGGTGTTTTGAAAACAGATGACTGGATGAAAAAAATGTGGTACATATACACAATGGAATATTACTCATCAATTAAAAATGACAAATTCGACGATTTTATAACAACATGGATGTACTTAGAAGAAATCATATTAGTAGAAACAAGCCAGAAAGAAAAAGACAGAAACCAAATGGCTTCACTAATATATGGGATATAGTGAAAAAATAAACAAAAGTCTTGAGAAAAAGTCAAAACAAGCTAAGCACCAAACTGAAGTGCACAACTTTGAGCAGGAGGGAAAGGGGGGAGGGAATGGAGGGGAGGGGGGTAAACCCCTGGGATTACAATGTTGTGAAATTTATATATAAATAAAATAAATAAAATAAAATGGTGTTTTGGGGAAACTATTACACGATTTAATAGAAAACTGAGATTTGGAGATATTCTAGGTCTCTAAGAAAGTAGTGGTGCAAAATAAAAAGTCCAAAGAATGAATTTTGATAATTTAAGTACCTTCCTTTTCTTACTTCTTCCACTAGAAAACATGTCTTAGTTTCTCCCTTTATTAACAATTTTAAGATTACAAGTTAGCAACTTTAGTTATCTACAATGAGGCCAGAACATGAATATAATCTTCTAGTTCAGTGGAACTCCAATTCCATATTCCCAAATTCCTTGCATCTATCTATCCTACTCTGCAGCGAAATGAAAATCCCACAACTGCCATATAATAGCTGTCTCAGACCCATCACAGAACATAAAATCTATACCGACTTTGGATGCTGCTATTCTAGAATATGTGGCTCTAGATTTGAATCTAACTATTTTGAATTGCTAAATGGACTGCTGTTCTCTTATGCTCAGTCTCAGAATATGTCTTGAGCAATAAGCCTTTGCACGTTTGACAATCACCAAAGTTAGCTAAAAAGGCCATGGGAGCCGGGCACGGTGGCTCGTGCCTGTAAGCTTCAGCCTATGAAACGGCTGGGGCTAGGAATCGCGGTTCGAGTCCCCCTGGGGCCCGTAGCGAGACCTAGTTCCAAAAACATATAGCTGGGTGTGGTGGCGCACACCTGTAATCCCAGCTACCTAGGACGCTGAGGCTGGGGATAGTTGAGTCTGTGGTACCCCAGGCAACGTGAGCCTGCAGTTGCATGGGCAAAAATAGCAAGACCTAGTCTCCAAAACAAACAAACAAAAAAGGCCATGTGGTAGGAGATTTAGTTGACATACAATAGTAACATTTGCATCCACGGTCAATCATTGCCCTCTCCTTGTCCTAAAACATGTTCCCTAAATTTGAGAAATTGACTAAATGAAATTCTTGTCTCATAAACATGTTGCTTGTTAAATAAATTTACAGCTACCTTTCCATCTGAAAATTGCTTAATGAGGGTGCACGGGTGGTCGCTGCCCCTATGTGCACTGGCTCCATCCTTGCGCCTTTCGAGGTGCGGTGGGATGGAGCGAGTCCACCTGGGAACCACATGGGCCGGCTGGAACGCAGGCGCAGCTTGAACCTCTGGCCGTGCCTTCCGCGTCGGGTCATCAGCCGCCATGCCCAGCACACACCAGTTTCGCGCGCCATTGCAGGTGGGGTGGGGTCCGCCTGGGAGTTACCTGTGTCAGCAGGCGCATGGGCACCACCGCACACACAAGCCTGCGAAGAAGCAGGGTGCAGTGAGTGTTTGGGGGGGAGGAGAATGGGGACAGGGAGGGCTTGCCACAGATCCCTCTCGCTTTGCCTCCATTTCAGCTAGCCCTCAACAGGAATAAGGACTTCCAGATGATTTTCAAGCACAGAAACAGAAGTGAGGGATAGAAAGAAAAGTCCTAAAAACACATGCCACCTGGGCAGGACCCAAAAAAGAGCAAGATGAGAACCACCGAGCACTGCAACGTCACTGGGGAGCTGGGACCAAAAACCTGGCGCAGCGTGGAGACCTGACAATAGGGCACTGCACACCCCCTTTGCACAGAGGGAGGAAGGCTGCAGAATGGCAGCAGTCCCACAGCAAAGCTCCAAAGGAGGAGATAAGGAGACCAACCATCAGCTGATGGCTGTCCCCATTGAGGAGCTGCTCTACCAAAATAAAAGTCTGGGAGTCAGGCCCCCAAAGCCAAAGACCCATAACGTGAAGGAGCAACAAAATGTGCCAGGAAACAACGGAGATGACAGCCTTCAAGAAACAAGAAGCATTGATACAGGTCAAAGGTACTCGGATTGGCCCTACGAAGGCAAAAGCAGTACTGGAAAAATAAACAGCACCCTCTACCAAGTCCCAAGAAATCACACCCTCCCCCAGGATGAGGATAGACCCAGAAAGAAAAAAGACTAAAGGGCTAAACTTGGACAAATAACAATAACAAAGGAGGTTGAGAGCCCAGAGGGGGCATGGTGGTGGGGATATTCCCATGGGGATCAACAATCATACACTCATCATTGTAAAAAAATCCAGAAATAAAATTTTAAAAAATTGTTAAGTGGAAATTTCTTTGTTTTCTGCAACTTCATATGAAAATAAAGGATTTGTAAAACTGAAAATATGAGATCAGCACATCTTGGGGTTTCTGTAGACATAATCTGCAGGGCAAATAATGAAATAATTTAGCATCTTAATTATCCATACAAATATTTTTAAATACCTAAGTAATAATCAGTATATAAACATAAACAGTTATTTCTCATAGTTTCCTGGTGATGAAAATTAAGATTGTTCCAGTTTTGTACTATTGCAAACTGAAGCAATAAAGAAATTGATCTACTTGGCATTCATATGCGTAAGCATAGAAGACAAATTCCTCAGAATGAAATTGTTGGGTTTGTTAATATTGAAAATGCCTTGAACATAAGCTTTTTAAACTTTATATTTGTCCTTTGTGAGCATTAAGTTTTATTTCATAGACACCTAGGTAGCATTAGAAATGAGGTGGGGGGGGAGAAGAGACTTCTTAAGGATCCATCATTCATATAGAAAAGGAATGAAAATAGATTTCTATTTCACAGCTTACACAAAAAGAATTATACGTGAATTACATACATGCATATGAAAGCAAAATTCAACATTAAAAACAAAGAATACATTTCTTGATGAAGGAAAGTACTTATCAAAAGAAGTTTGTTTTATTACTAGGTTTTATAAAAGCTATAGCTGAAAGGCAGAAAATGTGGCAAATCCAGACTTGCCAAAAATGCCACCTTATGTGATTATGCCTTTCTAGAGTAAAGAAAATAGAATAATGAAGATAAAATGCCACATAAATTAGGAAGGAAATAATTTCTTGGCATTACATAGTCCCCAAATCAATTGTAAAGTAATACAAAATGAAAAAATAAAGTACATACCAGTGAGTCAATATAAAAGGAATATAATTGTCATCACCACTATTATTCGATTTCTCTGCAGACTTTAAACACTGATATAGAAAAATATTAAGCTTCAATAAAGTAAAGAAAAACTAAAGTTACGATTAGTTCAACATGAAATACATTATAGAAAATCAAAGGAAAGTTAGCAAAATTCATTCTAAAAATTAAGGAAGCCAAGGAAGCTGGCAGAGGTAGGTGTAGGCATCCTGCTAGGGTTCTGGACTGTGGGAAGACAGCCTTTAGCTCGTTAGGTGTCCAGGGGGTGGGACAGGGCTTCCAGCAGGGGTGGGAGGAGGGAGAGGAGAGGGATTGGGGGAAGAGTGGGGGAGGGGAGAGAGGCGGGTTGGGGAAGGGATGAGGAGGAGCGTGGCCCCCCTTCTGGTTCATTCCCACTTTTATCAGCTATCACTAGGAATGAAAAACTCAACAATCCACTAGCAGATACATAGGAGAATAGAAGAACAAAGATCCTGGGTAAAATCATCACTTGGGTAGTACCCAAATTGAGCAAGATTAGAACTGCAAGAAAAGACTGTGAGACTAGTCACAGAAGTGACCTGGCAAAGAGCTTCACCTACAATGGTTCGGGGGCTAAAGAACCAAGTCCCTGATGCAGAGATGCCACCAAATGTGAGTGCCTTCCTCTTCCATTCAGGGTGGAAAGCCACAGAGAAGGGGCTGCGACCCCATGACAGACTGCAAACTATGAGAGCAGAGAGAAGCTGGACAAACTTCCTGTTAGAGTCTCTCCCCAACAGAGAACTCCTCTAACATTAATGGCTGAGACTTGAGATCCCAACATCACAGGCCAGAACTATAAGGCTCAAAAGCAGTACCATGGGACAGACATCAGAACTGAGGAGCAGCCAGCATAAATGAGAAGGCATGAATCCCAGTGATCACATGGGTCTGGAGAAAAGGAGACTGTCAACTTCACCACAGGAAATGCCACAATAAAGGAGCCTGGAGAACAATGCCACACGCCTGCCCTATGAGAGGTCCCAGATGAGCTTGGGCTGGCTATCCGCCTCAAAGTTACTCTTAGAAATTGAAGCAACATGAACTGCCAAATCCCAGGAGCTCAGGTCCTCACCCAGGTAAAGAACATTTATCAGATAAGAAAGAGACCAATGGGCCAAACATCAACCCATCAACCAACAACATTGTTGACCGACAATACACAGAGAGAGGGGAGTCAGAGTGACCAGAGGGGTGTGCAGGGCTATGCAGAGGAAGGGGGTGGAGGGAGGGCCATACATAAGGGGCCCAGGTTGTTAGAAAATATTAAAAATTAAAATTAAAAAAATAAGTACCAAATACAGGAACACATCTGTCATATGTGTTATCTTTTGGTTGACTGTCATTCAGGATTAAAGATTAACTCTTGATCCCAGAGCTGACAAGGGAAATTTACACTTAGTTTCTGGCTAGCAAATTTATTTTTCAGTTCACAACAACACCAGCCCACACTAGGATACCCTGTGGTCTGCTGAAAAGTTAGATAGCTGCTGTACACTTGTGAAGTTATGCTGACTAGACCTGTTTCATATTTATTCTTGAAATAATCCTTTTTGAAGTCACACAATCAATTGTAAGACAATTAAATACAACTTTGAAGAACAATAAAACATTTTAAAAATTTCTTTTTAGCAAACAACAAAATGAAATTGAGCCAATTTTAATAGGGGAACAAAACCAATCCCTTTCTCTTTAGAGCAGCAGTAATTGAGTAGAGAATACAATGTAGGAAAGAAAAAAAGAAACAACTAAGTAGAGAGGACAAAATAATCATAAAAATAAAAAACCTGGAAATTCAGGAAATAAATATGAAAAATGTATCAAAAACAACATAACACATTTTCTGGACATGAAGAGGACCTGATAAAATGATAGAATTAACCTACATATCTTATTGACTACAATCAAAATAAAATAGTGGGAGGATTAATATATTTTAAAAGATAGTGGGAACTTACTTTATTTTTAAAACAGCAAAGAACTGCCACAAATTAAACTGATCTAACAATTTTTGAAATGAATGTAAAATCAGTGGGGAAAGACTGTAAATTCAGTATATTGGTATGTAGATTTCAAAGTGAAAGAGTAAATGTTAAAAATAAATAAATATATATATATATATATATATATATATATAGTGTCAATTAGCCCCTATCATAATTCACGCAACTGTCATCTTGCAAATCACATGTAGTATCACACATTATTTATAATTTCATGTTAAAAGCATGTTACCCTGACTAAAAGCCTGGAAACTATTTCCCTAGTTGTTTTGATGGAATAAGTGTTTTCTACAAGGCACAAAAGCTAGAAGCTGTGAAGAAAAGATCAACAGACTCATTATAAAATAAAGATTATTCACTAATTTTTAAAGGTAAATGATTAATTGGGAAAACATTTGCTTCATATATATGTTTCCACAAGGCTATAAATAAAAGACAAACTTGGGGAAATTGGAGAAAGACTGTAAAGAATATTTAAAGACAGAAATATTTTTAAGAATGTTCAAAATGTATTTAAATAAAGTAACTGCAAATTACTCAAGGATAAGATTTTTCTTAGCATATTAGTAGATTGATTAATTTGAATTGTTTGTGTTGAGAGATGGAGCATGAATATATGAAATTTGATGAATCATAAATTGATAGAAAAGAAGAGGCAAATGTATACTATTTAACATCACTTAAAACTGTTTGGGTAATTTAATCTCAAACCTCCACTTTTTGAGTGATAGTCATCACAACAAAAAATGTGTAAAGAACGATAAGAATGTTTATTGCTGTGTACACTTGCTTCAACATATCTATTCATCAATAAACTCTAAGCACTGCATAGATGTAATGCAAAATCACTTCAAAAATAGGAATTTATGTGTGTGGTGACCCAATTTACACATACACTTAAAAATTCCACTTTATTTTTACGTATAAAAATATAAAGATGCAATCGTCACACTAAAAAGAGTGCACAATTAAGCAAAATGGAGAGCAATATTTGAAGAAGATATTTTTGTTTGTGCAAAGGTTTTGATTAGCTATTTCTCTGACAAACCTTGGCTCTTTCTTCTTGAGACTTCTGGGTATTAAATAATATGGCAGGTGGGAAGAGAAAAGTTGAGGACTTGGTCTGTTGAGAAGTCCACTTTGCGTCCATTGTATTTCAGAATGGGACTCCTATTGTAAGCAGGAATTCAGTTCTGTTATGATGTTCTTCAAACTAAATCAGACTTCTTACTTGCTAAGTCCAGATGATACCTGCAAAAATACATTTATTTTCAATGAACTAATTTGTAGTAATAACTCTCAATGGTAATGCTATCTACCTCAAAATTCCTTGGGGTTTTCTATATTTTTAACCTCTCTAAGTATGCTTTGAATTTGTCCAATTTTTGTTTTTTACATTAAAAATTAGTAATGAAATCAACATTCTTAGTTGTTTTTTTTCTCTCTTAAAAGCTGTGGCATTTCAGATTACATGACATTGGTGATTAGATTAAGATTTCAGTTCCTTTTCTGGTTCCTGTGCTTAGTACATTTTCCTTTCTATGCTAGTCAGTGAGTGAGTCCCTGTTTCTACTTAGTTTCCTTTCATAGCGTTTTATCTTTTTGAAGCATAGACAAATTAAGAGCTCAAGACCTTTTTCACTTTTCAGTTTTCTTATATTGTAGCATATAGTCTTCCCAAAATGTTGAATACACTCACTATATGAAAACAGACATTCAATGTCCAGAAAAGGGAATTGATATATGTGTGCATTACCACGCCAAAAAGAAGTAAGATTACAAGGGTCTCCACTCCTCAAACTTGCCAGATGTTGGGTATGTAATTATAAAGACACCAGAATCTCTAATTTCAAAATCATCTAGCTTACCTAATATGTCAACATCAACGAAAGTATGATTAAAATGACAATCTTGAAAGATCAATAAATATTTGTTGTGTTGTGTATATTCATCTAAAAGTAAAACATAAACAATATTTTCATTTTTTTTGCATCGTATAATAATGGCTAGCTTTTATTTTCTTATAATTTTATTATTTTTTTTACTGATTGTACATATATATATTTTTATATCATTGTCTACCCCAAGGTTCTCCCACCATCTTAACACCTGTGAGCCATCTTAATCTCTTGTGCTCATCCATCCCCCAGTTTTCCCCTCCTCCCCCTCTCTTGATTTATGCTTCAGTTCTGTTGACAGTTTTAAATTATTCTTGTCCATTTGTTTGTTTTCCGTATTTCCCTCATATAAGTGAGACCATCCAGTATTTCTCTTTTTCTTTCCGGCTTATTTCTGTTAACATGATTCCCTCTAGCTCCATCCATGTTGCTGCAAATGGCATGTTTGTCTATTTTAAATGATGAGTAATATTCTGTTGTGTACATATACCACAGCTTTCTGACCCATTCACAAAAACTCTATACAGAGTTTGGGTAGATTCCTAGAAGTAGGATTGTTGGAACGAATGGCAGTTCCATTTTCAGCAGTTTAAGGGTCCTCTACCCAGCTTTCTGTAGTGACTGGACCAGTTCGCGATAATGACTAACTTTTGCTTAGTGTTCAACATGTTCCAATCACCACTGGAATGTGTTATATGCATCAATTCTTTCCCACCCTAAACACCTTACTCCTTTTTCTTTATAGTTAAACAATTTATATACATATATGTGTGTGTGTGTGTGTGTGTGTGTGTGTGTGTATTTCACATCATTGTGAGCCCCGGGGGTCACCCACCCCCTGGTCACTCCAGCTGGTTCTCTCCCCCCCCCATTTGTGTACTTTTGTTTGGTTGTCCATATATTAGTGAAACCATTTGGTTTCTGGCTTTTTTCTTCTGACTTGTTTCTGCCAATATGATTTCTTCTAGGTACATCCATGTTACCAAAAAATTGTCAAATTTGTCATTTTCACTTGATGCTAATATTCCATTGTAAATACCTTACTCCTACTAAATCATTTAATCTTCACCAATATCCAACGTGTTAAAGATATAATTGTTATCACTATTTTATAGATTAATAAATTAAGATACTAAGAAGTTAAAATAATTTTAGCCCAAAATGCTTTGAGGAAACTTTTATCATTATTCCAAACATACAGATGAAAAATTAAAGTACAGAAATGTTCTACAAATTGATTAAGGTTGCCCTGCTAAGCAGAGTAGAGCAAGATTTCTTTTCAAGCTTTTACTAATATGATCATGTGTTTCTTACTCTTTCATATTTCTTTAATTTTCACTGTTATAAAAGTGGGCAATTCCTTCATGAATGTATTTTTTAATTCTGATATTTTCTGAAGCATGGGAAAATATGCTTTGATAGGGACTTCTCAGGTAGAGGATTATAGATGCTAAGATGGTAAAGTATCCTAACAGTTATGAAACTAAAACCCTGAGCCATGTACAGTATTCTAAGCACATTATGCAATTAAAATAATACATTTTAAAAAATTAATTAAAAAGTGATAACCAATTAAATGGTAAAGTCTTGCCTTGGTGTCAGGTAACCATTCCGGATAACCCAAGTTCATTCTCAGTTCCCACACAAAGAAATCTTGAGCCCTTGATAGAGTTGATAGGACTTTAATGCTAAATCAGGGCACCAGGTACACAAACTGACCAGCAGGTAGGAAGGCAGTTAGGCAGGCAGGCCAGGTGGTTGGGAGTTAACAACAACCAACCCTCCCAGCGCATGCCCCTCCCCACCTTTTCTACCTGAACATGCTCTCCCGTTCTCTCTCTCTCTCTCTCTCTCTCTCTCTCATCTCTGGCATTCTCTTGGTCTCCCTCTCCCTCCCCTCCAATGTCCTGCTTCTCTTCTCACTCCCCCTGTCAGCACAGGTGTCTGTATTTAAATACAGCACAGGTATCTGTATTTACACATGTGCATGGCCCATGTTCTCTGGTTTCTTGGGTCCTGTGTCCATAATTACAGATGCATGTGCCCATGTCCATGTGTTATGTGATCAACTCTTTCCCCAACTAAACACCCCAAATCTATTAGATCATCTCATCTTCACCAATACCCAACATGCTAAAGGTATTATTATCATTAGTTTATAGATGAATAAACTAAGATAGTAAAAAGTTAAAAACTCACATTCCCAAGCACTTTCTGCACCAACATGATATCATGTTGGGCAATGAAATCTAAGAGAAAAGCAAGGCCAGAGGTGGGAGCCACAGAGGACAGTAGCAAGAGATGAAAAAGATCTGAGTAATTCTATTTTCCCTGCACTTGATTTCAAAAGACGTCTTATCTCAACCTCCAGAAAAGTCTGCGACATGAATTTCACACCTGTTGGAAAGCTCCAACTAAGGTCCTTCTTACCTCCAAAAAGCATCCTCCTTAAACTTCCTATGTTTAAATTCACAGAACTTCATCTATAAAGAATAAAGTAGACTGACAAATCACAAAGAAAATCCAACACAGGTAGTTGATAGAGGGCTATTTTGACAATGGCATCATAATATTCTAGGAAAAATCTGGAAAAGACATAGACTTTGGAGAGCAGTCAGGAATTTATACTGTATAATACCGATAAATGGTGACATCTACAAGTGGGAAATAGAGTTGTAAGGCAAAGAGAAAATGTTGTTGCAATAATATTCGTCTTCACATTCCATCATGCTACCCACACCTTCCCCCCAACCCTTTCTTTTATAGGATGAGTAACATTCCTATAAACTTTGGGTGCTTAGAGGAAAGAGTGTAAGCCAGGTCACTAAAGCAGTCTAAATATCACTTCTTTTTTACTAGTTATTATGTTGAGTTTGTTTTAGACAATCTCCGGAGAGAAAATTGTAACAACTGTTTTGTTCCAAAAACAAGGAAGAAACTGTGAGATATGAGGTCAATGTGAGGTGAATTCATATAGGAACTTAGCATTGCTGTGCCATATATTACTAGCAACTCCTTGATTATAGAGGAAAAAAATGACTGTATATAACAAAGGTCATCTTATATCGCCCTTCTATTTTTGCACTGAAATAAAGGTGAAAAGGGAAGAAAAATAGAAAAACAGGGATCAAAAATAAAGTCATTTGTATGCTGAAAAGAGGGTGAAACATAAAAAGAGTCTGTTCAACATTTTGCTATTCACTGTTAAAGATTCGTTGGTGAAAGAAAATCCACCTTTGAGATCACTTTAAGGGTGATAGGGATGATGTGTTGCAGAGAAATAGATAGATCCTGTAGAGTTTTTCTTGGTAACTAATCCACTTATCTGTGATCTTGGGAGTCAACAAGTAGCTGATAAATAAATTGGTGTAATATTTTGTTAACATGAGGAAAATACTTTGTCATTTGGAACTGCACTGAGAACTCTCACTATCATGCTACTCCTGCACCAGCACCTGCTTCTGTGCTGATATAGTTCTACACAGTCTCCACAGTATTTGCCCAATGTCAGGGAGATAGCTAATGCTCCCATTTTTTTCTCCTATATTTATATGTACTTGTGTTCTATACACAACTCTAAATTTCAGTAGTACAAACTTACTGACATCTTGTCCCCTGAACAATTTGATGTCATTGGCCTAAACATGATGACACATTTTTTATTAGATATATAGACCGCAACAGACCTGTGAAAAAATGCTCAGTATCTTTTAGCAGAGAAATGCTGTTGAGCACATGGAGAAAAAGAAAGTCCCTTACACCACTGGTGGGAATGTCAACTGGTCCAACCCCTATGGGTAATAGTAAGGAGGTTCTCAGAACATCAGAATGAATCTACCCTATGCTGCAGTGTTGTGCAACCATCCCAGAACCAGGTAGGTTCGTCGTTGATTCAGGGAAACAAAGTGCGTTTTGGAACCTTCTGATGTTTGACAGGCCATTAGTGCTGAAGCAGGGGGTGGACACACAGGCAGACCAGCAGGTAGGGAGGCAGCAACTGAGCCCCCTAATCTCAGAATGACAGCATGAATGCCAGGGCCAAAGAGTCCCTTTTATCCTTCCTCTGCCAAGATGTCTGTATTTACATATTCACACCCTGTGCTCTCTGGCTTCTAGCCCAAGTCTGCAATTTCAGGTGTAAGTCCCCAGGTGAATAGACAGAAAGGTTATCGGCATCAACAGATAATTCATTAATTCTGCTGCTGGAGAATGTTGCTGCATGCAAGGGACCAGAAACACTCTGTTCAACTTACGGCATCTACTGTCACACACACAAGAAGCCATCAAGGCCTTTTCTAGCTGCGGTCTACAGCCACATACCATTTTGTACATCTACCCCCAGTTTGTGTTTTGAGACTGGGGGCATATATATTTGTAATGTAACCATTCATGTTGGCAGCTGTTGGGCAAGCATCAGGCTCACCAATCTGCACAGTTTCTTTACTGGTTTTGGTAGCTACACAGACATACCAGGCAGGGCAGGGCAGGGCAGGACAGGGTCGCAGCCTGTGGGGCCAGGAGGCAGGTGAGTCCCTGAGGCCCCCAGTAAGCTTCACAATCTTTCTCTGAGAGCGCTCTCTCTCTCTCTCTCTCTCTCTCTCTCTCTCTCTCTCTCTCTCTCTCTCTGGCATTCTCACATGATCTCTCAGGCTCGTATGTGCTCTCTGCACTCTCTATCCCCTCCTACCTAGGCCCAGATGTGCACATGTACAGATCTACTGGACTGCAGTCATGGCTCATGCAACACCCCAGGTGCTGAATATACAGACGAACAGAGGAAAAAGCCTGATCAACTCATCCTAAAATCTACCTCTTCATTCTTTATCCCTTTTCTCTGCACAATCTATGAAATGCTTTCTTCTTCCCCATGTTTTCCTTGGCAAATGTGGAAAACCATAGCTATGACCAGCAAAACGAAACAGTGCAACCATGTAGAAGTAGCCCAGTTCACTAAAGTGGCAGGGCATACCAACCTAGGAGTGAAAAGACAAAAAGGTCTGGCACCTAGCAGACAATAAGACAATAAGACACTGCTGCACTCAATGGCGAAACACTCTCTGGCAATTGGTCATTACTTTCCAGGAACCATCAAGCTTCCTGGCCTTCTCTGGCTGTGGTCTACTCCACAAGCCACACACTATATCCACTTCCAGGATGCACTCTGAAACAGGCTACATACCCTGGGTACTTTCACTGCTGTCACTCCGACACTCGGCCTCCATGGCCCCAGTGTGACACTCAGTCCACTGCACTAAGCCAACACTCTGCACGTGCACTTGGTTTGGGGACCCAGGGAGAACAAGCTCTGCAGGTGGCCTCTCTCTGGTCGCCTCTCTGGCTATGGTCCCCACCATAAACCACGTTTCCTACGGTTCCTTTAAGATGGGGTCCTCAGCATCTTACCCATTCAGAGATGAACAGGGCATCATCACCCACAGGTGACTTTAAGAGTCTTGTCCTCTCTAACATCCTCCTCAGCTGCTTAACAACTGCCCAGGACTTGCCTGAATCTGGCACCAGCTTTTGACCTTACCTAAGTTGGCTTTTTACACCTCTCTGACAGGTTGCATAGAATCTGGCGAGGCTTCCTCCCTCAGTCAGTCTGGGTTGCTTTCATGGCAGTCCCTACCCCCCTTCTCCCATTCTCACTCTCAGAGGTCATTGCCACTCTGGACTATGTCCCCACAGCTCCCAGCTGGTGGGGCTCTAGGAGCACCAGGTAGCACACAAGGCTGCTTTAGCTACCAAGGTCCACCAGTTGCCCTTTGATTCTCGCCTCCTGGAGTTACAAATGATCCATCAACCCCAGGGCCCCACAGACAAAACAGCCACCCTCCCAAAGTTCCCCTGCATTCAGGTGGAACTGTCCAAGTCCATCAGTTCTATCTGTGTCACTGCTGGGTGAGCTCTGAGTGATGGCTGGGGTTCTCTTTCTTCCCTGATGAACCAGGAGTACTCAGTTGGCCCACCCTAATTGTCTCCTCTTCCACAAATTCTTGACCCGTAGCTCCCAGACCTTGTCTACCTCCCACAAACTGGCCGTGTCTTCAGTGACCCCACTTGCAGAATGGTCTTCTTTCCCTCTTTGTCAAATCTTGCCAACTACATCAACTATCTGATCTGTGCCCTGCCCTCTATATGCCACTGTCTGTGTCTTCACTGTCTGCATTGAACCATCCTACTGACTATGTCAGCTGTTGGGTAACCATCCCATTCTCATCACCAATTGTAATGTAATGATCCTTATCTGCAAATGTTGGGGATCCATCAAGCTCACCAATCTGCATAGGTTCCTTATTGGTTTCAGCAGTTACACAGACACACCAGGCAGGGCAGGGCAGGGCAGGGCAGGATAGGGTAGGGCAGGGCAGAGCAGGGGAGGGCAGGGCAGGATCACAGCTGGGGGGAACAGGAGGCAGGTGAGCCCTCCTACCACCCAGAAGTCTACATATTCTTTCTCTGGGCTCTCTCTCTGGCATTCTCATATGGTCTCTCATGCTCCTGCATGCTCTCTGTGCCTCTCCTAGACTCCCTCTTAGGCTCCTGTATACACATCTATGCATGCACACACCCACTGGACAGCACAATCATGGGGAGGGTGCAACACCCCATGTGCCAGATATGCAGGCTAAAAAGCCTGGCTAGCTCACTTACCCTACACATTTTATACTCCTTTGGGGTAATTACCCAAGTCCCAGGGCTTGTCTGACTGTGGTCACTCTCATAGCTCTGAGTGTAACAATCAGACCCTGCATTAGGCCAGCCCTTTTCACATGGGCTGTGGACCCATGGATAGCAAGCTCCACATCTGGCCTCTGGTCCCCACCAATCCCCTGTGGATGGGTGCCTCAGCCCTCAGCCTATTAAAAAGCAAACTGCATCACCCACAGATGACTTTAAAAGGCTTGCTTGCCTCTTTTGGAGTCCTTTCTCATGCCTAATAACCACTTAGTACTTTCTGTGCTTGGCACCAGCTTCTGGGCTTACCTAATGTCGGGTAAATGAGTTAATCAGGCCTTCTTTTGCCACTAGCCTCTGTGGCTATGATTTGTGGCCAGTGCATGGGCTCAAGGAGCAAGGGCACAGGGCGTGGACACCTGGGCCCACAGAGCAGGGTGTGTGCATATGTAAGTGGGCACATCTGAGCTAGAAGCAGAGCTAAAAGCAGAGGGCAGCAGCAACGCTACCAGCACTACTGCTATGGTAATAACGAGCAGCAGCACCATTATGATTACAGAAAAGGCAAGAGAGACAGTGTAAAGTCATGCAGGGGTCTGGGAGGCCCAGTTGCCTGCCTGCCTCCAGCACTGCCTTGCCAGCCCAACCTGCCTACTTGCCATGCAGTTGGTTTCCCTCCCTGGTGAGCCCTGTATCTGTATCTGATTCCCTGGTGAGCATTAAAGCCTATAAAATCCACCTAAGTCTCCGGGACTCTCATCCTTCTGCCTGAAGCAATGATGGTGAACCTGCCCTGGGCAGGCTTACCCTACACCCAGTTGGCCTTTTGCTACATCCTGTACATGCTGCAGAGAACCTGGTGAGAGCTTCCTCCCAATCGTGGGCTGCAGTTTTCATCTCCTAGGGAGAGTAAATGATCCCATCCACCCCCAGGTGCCACAGACCTAGCAGCCAACCTGCCACAGTCACTCAACTTCTGACAGAATTGTTTGTCCAAATCTATCAACTTGTTCTTTGTGTCAGCACTGACTAAACTGGACTCCGAAATGAGCATGGGTCCTCTTCTTTCCCCAATGAGTCTGTTGCTGTGAGGGCAGTGAGCTGGCCTTCAAGGGCCATCTCCTCTACACAATGTCAAGTCCTTCCACATGTGACTTCTCCAACCACAGGTCAGGGTCAGAACCTGGAGGAAGATGAGTGACACAAGAAGACAAGAGTTGTGTTCTAGGCAAAGTTTCATCTGCAAGCTTTTCCTTTTATACTCTACTGCAGGAGACGTGGCAGGGTGAAGAGATTAGATAGCAACAGTGCTCTGCCACGTCTGCAACCCACAGTTGCTACACTAAGGAGGCAATAGCCATACAGATAGCCTGAGACCCAATGACCACCATCACTCCCACAGTGTTCCCAAACCTTGGCCACCTCCTGTGGCTCCTATGGTACCTCCAGCATTGTCATGACACCATTTGCAGAGGTGTGGAATCCTACTGACACCAATGATTGGAGTATGCAGGAGGTAGGTACTATGAATCTCCAAGTTCTCTCTCTCTCTCTCTTACTCTCCTCCCAACCTCTGCATCCATGTGTGCCTCAGTTATTTAAAAAGATAAAAATAATTTAATTTTAAAAAAAATCAAAGTCCACTTGCTTCAAGATACTGAAACTACTTTTTAATGTTTTTTGCAAGGATGCAGTTTGTTGTCCCAGTATGTTTGTTGAAACCAGTTTGAGCAATAATGAGAGTAAAACTGACTTGTGTTAGCAGAGGTCTACATACCAAATTCTTGGCCTTGAGATTTGGTATCACTCTTAAATCTTATTTCAGCAGTAAGTGAGCATCCCTCACTCAATAACTTGAATTCATTCTAAATTTTCTATTGCCAGCAACTTCAAATCAGGTTTCCTGCTAACTGCATATGAAATGTGTCATGGTCTACACCTGGGAGAACCTGCCAGAAGGTTCAGATGCAAAAACCCTGCATTTGCTGTTCTACCTCCTCCAGCTCCACCAACACTAGCCACTTACCTCCATAGTAGGTTAAGATTTCAACTAGCACTGTTTTGGTAATTTTGGGAACTGGTGAACCTCATAAGCAACTTCCGTTCAAGTCCTACCGGGGGCAACATAGCAAGACCTAGTCCCAAAAAATTCCTGGGCATGGTGGCGCACGCCTGTAATCCTAGCTACCTGGGAAGTTGAGGTTGGGGATCCCTAGCGTCTGTGGTACCGCAAGCAACGTGAGCCTGTGGTTCCATGGGTAAAAATAGCAAGACCTAGTCCCCCCGCCCCCCCCAAAAAGACCTTCCGAACTATTCATAATTTCTGTCTAGTGTATTTTCTGGTGCCTCGTTCTAGGATATGGCTAGATTGAGCTCAAGGGCTCTCTTCTAAAAATAAATTTATTCTAAAAATAAGTTATGGTTATGTAGATGAGAAAAGATGTGCTAATGCTCAGCAAGGCCATACCTTCTTGACCTTCATGCCTAACTGGCTGTTATGCAACCATATGAGTTGTGATGCCTATTACAGTGTAAACATTACGCTCTTGGTAAGTTCTCTATTGTTTCTAGCCCTTACACAGACACATCAGGCAGGACAAGGCCAGCTCAGAGCCTAGGCCAGAGAGGCAGGCAAGTCTCCCAGCCCCCAGGAATCCTCAAGCTCTTTCTTCTGGCCTCTTTCTCTTGTGTTCTCACATTGCACACTCTCGCTTATCTCAGTCTCTCTTCCTGGGATAAAGATGCCCTTTAGTGGCCGGGCATGGTGGCTCGTCCTGTAAGCTTCAGCCTATGAAGTGGCAGAGGCTAAGGATCATGGTTCGAGTTCCGCCTGGGGCCCGTAGGAGACCTAGTTCCAAAAAAATAGCTGGGCGTGGTGGTGTGTGCGTCTGTAATCCCAGCTACCTGGGAAGCTGAGGCTGGGGATTGCTTGAGTCTGTGGTACCGTGGGCAACGTGAGCCTGTGGTTCCACGGGAAAAAGTAGCAAGACCTCGTCTCAAAAAAAAAAAAAAAAAAATGCCCTTTAGCCTCTCTTCTCAAGCCCAGGTATGCCCACTCACACATGCACACACCCACTGGGTCAGGCATGTACAATCATGAGGAGGGCACAGTACCACAAGTGCTGGGTATAGAGTCCAATGGCAGATGGACAAAAACTTAGAAAAACCATTTGCCCTACCCTGGCCTCTAACTAGAGAGACCTCAATGTGTGGGTTCTATAAGGTACAAGCACTTCCAGATGCAAAGTTTAAAATCTTGTACTTAACCAAGATGAAATGAGAATGACAAAGCTGATTTTAAAATACACTCTGATTCAGCTGATTCACTTCAGAAGACCAAGGGAGGTTGAGATTGGGGTTTGGGGGAGTGCATCCTGGGGGGAGGGGGAAATACATATTTTATTTTATTTTATTTGATATATATTTTAAAACTCCAGACAACTTTTAGGGATAATTTATAGATTTCCAAGGTCACAATTATGAAAGAAAAAAAAAAAGGTTGAGTTTAAGGTATTATTTACATCTTACTCAAAAGAAAAAGTTAAAGTGTAAGAACTAGAAAATGCTTGGCATTTTGCTTGGGCTAAGGAGAACTGAAACAAATTCTCCTGATTTTGCATAAAATAGTTCAAAGACCATCCACTGAGAAGAAAATCATGAAATAATAACCAATCTTTGGACCTTTAAAAGCGTTAAACATCAAGATATTTTAATATTTAAATTTTTAACAAAAATGACACATTAAGAAAATTAATATAAGGGAAACATCCTGGTCATCTGACTTGTAAGGAGAAGCAGACCAGAAACCATGAAAGAAAAGTTGTTTTGATTATGAAAAAAATAAAATATTACCTATGAGAAAAGACCAAAAGCATTTTTTGAAAATTAAAGCCTTCCATTTTAAGAAAGTAAATCGATCATGTTATGATATCCTATTATTCTCAAGGCCCTAGGAATCACAGACTGGAAAATGTAATATATTTCATATTATGTCAGGACAAAGACAAAATCCTGTTTTAATCAGAAATCAGATGGCAAATGATGTAAAATCTACTACATTAATATGTATTAATCACTAATGCGTTCCCATAATGATGCAATGAAAATCAAGGATGAAGGTGTACATAAAACATGAAAGGTGTATTCTTATGAAAGTTCTTTCATAGGATTTTTTTTTGTGCTTAGTTTAGAATTCTATTCTTCATTTGTATCCCAGATGAACTCCAAGGGAAAATCTCTCATCTTCTTTTGGAAAATCATATCAAACCTTTCATTCTGGTCCACAGTCATGAGGGTTTTCCAATCCCCAACAATGCCTGATGGATAAAGTAAAGAAAATACTTCAGGGCAAAGTATAGGAGTGGAGGAACATGATAACTTAGTGTTGAAAGAAATGTTACTTTGGATACTTGTCTTTCACCCAAAGTTCAGTTATTCCTCTGCAAAGCTCTTACTCTCACTCTACAACTTTATGGGGGAAGATAAACTCTTCAATAGAAATTATAATAAATTAGATATATATTAGTTCACATTCTCAACTATCAGCAGGTTGGGAGAAACAAAATCCTCATGACTAGATAGCTATTCTGTAGTAGACTAACACTGATTATTGTATTGTGGAGTCTATAAAAAATATAGGACTAAAATATATACTATGAAAACTTGGATGCTCAGAAGAATTCTTTTAAATAACTACAGTTTATATAGTTTGTACTAGGAAAGCTGAAATTTCTCCATATTTACCCAGTTTGGATTTGAGACAGACTTCAAATATATTTACAGAGTTACGATGACAAATAGCAGCTTGTAGAAAGAAAACCAAGAAAAGAAACCGTTGATTTCAAAATATTCTAATCTGAAAATAAACAACTAAAATGAAAAAAAACCCAAATATTGAAAATACAAACGCAAATAATGCACAAGTGGCAAAACAAAGGCAAATGACAGATAAATAAAATCAAAGAAAGAGTGTTCATACTTATGAAAAAAACACAGCAACAGATTTCATTTCCACAAAGACAGTTTTCAGCTCCTATTTTTCTGCTAGCCATTCCAATTTCTCATTTTCAGGATTTTCTAAATACATAGGGAAATAAGAAATGCCCTTTTTTTCAAAGGAAAACAAAATGCAAGTGCAACTCTAATGTTTGTGTTCAATGAAATTAGCTTCTGGAACACAGTAAGGTATTCTAGGACTAAAGGTAAAAGGCAAGCAGCCCTCTCTTCAGGTTCATTCAGAATTAACAGTGTTTCATATTTATTAAGAGATAGGGGGGAAAGACATCTAAAAGATGAAGGGAGAGAAATGCTAACTTAGAGGAATCAAAGCCAGTTTTTCTTGCCAGTTGACACAGAGGTGTAGTACCTTACAGGTATGTGCAAAATCCATACAGTTCTATATTATACACTTTACAGAACCTAATTAGAAAATTATATAATTTAGAGTGACTATATAAAATAATGAAAGCAGTTTAATATGTTAAACTGCAACAGTTGTTGAAAAATTTATTCATTCTTAAATCTCACTCACCAGAAGCCAGATCAATTAGATACTCTACGAGAGTCTGCTTAAATGAAAAGACATGTAATTGTCCCTTCCAAAATTCAAAGAAAAGCTGATCTGAGTTTTCAATTCAGCCTGGGGGAGATTCACAATAAACCACATATGAGACCAGATAGTGGTGGTCAACAGATCCATCATTACTACTTCGGCATCAGACGCTGCAGCCATGATAGCAAGGGGAAAATTCTAACCCTAAATGAACATTCTCTCTGTGGCAGACTCAGGACCAGAGTTTGGTCGCTTTGTAGCAATTCTTGTGGTTTTCGGTTTCTTTTATTTTCAGAGGTCAAATCATGTGAGTACATGAAGAGCACTAAGTGGAAAATAAACTGTCAAGTTAAGAGAGAAAGAGCATGAAGATTCTATTTTTGAAAAATCTGAGGAGGAAAGTCGAAAAGCTAATCTTTGGTTCATTTTTACCACAATCCCAAACCCCATTCTCTGATGAACTTCACCTTTGCGGAGGAAGAGGCTTTCATTTGTGTTTGACCCAGCTCTTTTACTCAGTACGTTTTCATAATTGGCTAGAGGATCAGACTTCATGTTCTGAAATGTGGCCCGTTTTACAACAATGTCCATAGTTTCCTCACTCAGTTCTTTCCCTAAAAATTTGCAGAGTTTTTTAACAGAACTTTTGAGATCCTGAAATAGAGCATAGTAAATTATGGAAATTTTAAGAAAAGGGCATAAAAAATATCTATTTAGGCACAACTAAATATCGTGACAGAAGTGGAAGATGTAGGTGCTTTGGATGGTTATAAATTCAATGAACAGTGAACAATGACTTTCTTATTCCTTCTTAATAAATTAATCTTTCACCATATTCTGTCTTAGTGCTTATTTTTGTTCACCTTAAGGGTTCTCATAAACATCTAATCTGTGTTCACAGGCAAATGTCTCAGTGGTAGCTGCTCTGTATCAGACACTGACCTGGGGGTTGGTATAAGTGAACAGAGGGATAACAATGAAATCTAGGCTCAGGACTGATTATCAAGTTCTACAAGGAGAGGATAATTGTGTAAGAAATTTCAGAGAGTCTTAATAAAAAGACAAATGTATCTGACACTTTAAGGAAAAATAGAAGTTTTCTAGGTAGATATAACTGGAGATAGTCTAATTAAAAGAAACAGTATATTCTATACTCTAATTGCATGGAATGGAGAAATGCTGGCTCACAGATAAGTTAGAAGCTAAGCATCCCTGGAATTGGAGGGAACAAGTCCAAGATAAGATAATCAGGCGATACAACCAGAGGTACTGGAGGGTCCATATTGTAAAGAGGGTTGCAAAATCAACCTCATCCTTGAATCTTTTATCAGTGGGTGACTCAACAACAAAGTCTTGAGTTGCCATACCCAGTTTCAGAATAGTCTACCTCTGGAAAAGAGTGAATAAACAATAGAGATTCATGTCTTTAACCACTTGTGTTGACTGTTATGTTGAACTGAATTTTTTTTTCTATTAATACACAGATATTTTCATTTAATATATTATGCAATGCTTAGCTGAATACAGTTAAATTTCCCAATAAATGCCTTCCAGTATATGAACCTAAAATCTAGAAAGTCAAAAGATTAATAATACAGGAAGTGGAACAAATAATGTATTACTGAAAAAACAATAGTCTGATTCAAAAAATAAACATAGACTGGCCTATATACAGACAATTCCTAAGACACATGCAATCTTTTAAAGAAATGTTACAGTATTAATTGTAAATGAAAACTTAGTAAACAAGTTACAAGGGAAAGTTTCAGCGTACACTTAATCATAGATCTAAAATTTTATGTTGTTCTTAAGTGTTCTACACACAATCAATGCATTAGGCCAAGCTTGGTACAGCTTAGAGCAAATCACAAATGTGGTCTCTTCTTACCTTCTTCATGTCCTCGTACATCATGAACTGAATATTGAAGTGATCTTTGTGCTCATACCAACCTCTGATATGATCAAACCAAAGACTTCCTAACACTGTGGGAAGAAAAAATAAGTAATTAAGTATATGTGTTGAAAGAGTTGAAAATTAATGTAAAGTCTTATTATGAGGTACAGAAAAATGTTTAGTAACAAAAGAAGGAAAGTAAAGTCTGTTGCCAATTGGAGATTTTCCTGATCATATGGTTATTGGAGAATCATTCCACACTCAACAAGAATCAATGGCATAAATACAAGGAGAAACTGATATCTCTTAAGTATGTTTGTATAAACAAAATGCACCTAAAAGTGTAGTTAAGAAGAACCCAAAATGAACAAACAGAAGAATAAAGTCTCTCCTTCATGCACACCCCATTATCCACCAGAGCACACACAACCATTTTCCCTCTCGACGTGCCACTGCAGTGTCCCTGATGAGTCACTTCAGCTCTGCACAGTAGTTCATAGCCTATGCTTAGCTCTTCAGCGTAGAGATCATCTCGACCTCAACAAACCTTGTTCCTGCTCAAAGAGCTGCACTGGATGCTCAAAAATGAATATGGAACAGACGTTATCAAATAGAAGTTTCTGGAAGGCAGCATACACAGCAGGCAGCACCATAAGGCCAAGTATACTGTGATCTAAACTGAGTTCTTTCTCAGTTGAGCTAGAACAGAATCCTCTACATACATGTATCAATCATCTGCTCACATTTCTCTGCTCTTTAAATCTAAATATTCACTGACAGTAGGATGTCAGGATCTAGACAATTTACTGAGAGTGAGGGAGAGACAGCAGAATGTATAGGAATGGTGGAACATAGTCAGCCAAGATAATCCTACTAACTAGTGACCCCCCCTTCTATGCTATCTGATGATCTTTCCACTCTCTGCAGTTCACTAAATGTAAAAACTCATTACAGGACAGCAAAGATTTTCCTTAGTTTGTAAATTCAGTTACCTTTCCCTTCTAGAAATAGTGTCATGAATTCCTCAAATGTGGTTGTAGGTTTGAGACCTGACAACTTGTTTGAAAAATGAAAATATGAGCACATAACATCCTTAGGGTTTCTGTATACATAAATAACCTGCAAAGAAAGAAAGGAATTATTGTTTCTCATGTTTACATTCCTTCATATTTTCACCTGAATACATTTCAATGATGTGAAAGCCTGTTACTTAAAACTTTCACAATTTTCTAACTATGCCACTTACATGCTCAGCCCTCTCCTTTGTATTTCAGGTTTCCCCTTTCCTGCAATGCCTTTTCTTTGATGCCTACTAGTGACTATCAATTATTCTTCAAGGCACAACTCAGAAGTTACTGCTTCTTAACTCCCCCAGGTAGAGAGTACAACTCCATTCTCTTGCACCTACAACAACTAGTTAATAGATGTTAAAATGCTTCAAAACCTATAAATTACTATGAAATTTATTATTAATAAACTACTAACATAATATTCAAATCATATTATAAAATTAGAGTGTTCCCAAAAATCCTTCAGTGAATAATTTACATGTTCCTTTTTTTAAACTATCCTCACAGATCAACGCACAAATACCCAGCCTTTAGAAGCTATTTTTTACATTTTTGCACTAAAAGAATAAAAGGGTCACATTAAAAATAGTTTACTACAATCAATCAGAAGAAATATTTTATAAGAATAATTAAGTGATTTAAATATATCAGACTACAAAATATATCAATATCTACCCCAGCCCATAGTTAGTGCCTTATTCTGTGTCTGTATAGAATATTCAGGTTATCTGGTTAAAATGACAGCAATTATATCTTCATTTTGAAGTAACATCTATCTTTTGTTACTCCTCTTGGGAAACACACAAGTTCCGCAAAGGGACACTTTCATCCACCTGCCACATCCCTGGACTCTCCTTTGAGACAAACCTTAGAACTGAGAGATGATTTACATGTTTCTGAAGCTGTTCTTATCCCTGAGTTCCCCCAATACACTGGAAAAAGTCTTTCAGCCATGGGACTTGATTGTATCAACAAATGAAATTTTATGATTTAGAAGTCATTAACTCAGAGTGGTGTGTCCATAGAGTCAAATGTTGAATTTACAAAAAGAGAACAAAGATCAAGTAGTCATTTTTTAATATGAGAAAGCAAAAATGTTAGAGAAGTAGGATCTGAATTATGACCATAAATTTAAAGACCAGTTTTAAGTGTTTGGGATTCCCCTCCACCCAATCACTATCCTATTGTTGATAATACGTAGAAAGTGTATCTTGCATTTAACCAGTTAGTGTTAACAGTTGATGAAAACAGATGAATGGAAGAAGAGAATTTAGACAAAATGGATTCTGAAACTAAAGGATCGAACTTATTATGTGTAAATAAAAATGAGGGTCCTTGAGAGTGATGAAAATAGTGAAGAAGTGTAGGGTAAAGTGACCTGTAATGATGCCTCCACACCATGGGAAGGAGACCACCAGAACAAGAGTAGGAAGAACAGGAAACAGCAGCTACATAGTAAAATGCTTAAAGTCACAATTCAAGTTAGGACAAATATTAGTGACTCCTTCATTCATTCAAATTTATAGCCTGCCAGTCACTGTTCAATATACTTAAATACAACAGAGTACAGACCTTTAGCTTTCTCATGGGTTTTACATCTGTTCAAAAAGATCAAAATAAATAAATAAGTACATAAATATCAAAGAGCGAAAGATGTTATAAATAAAATCAGGTTGATAATGACTGGATATAGAAGAAGCTGATGGTTCCTGGTGGAGAAAAACCTTGCAGGGGTTAAAGAAGGCAGCAATGAGAGGTCTGACAGCTCTAGGACCTGGGGAAGGCAAGGTAGAGCCTGAGGTGTAAACTTGAAGGAGATCAACCCTACATTTGTACAACCCCAGAGTGAGCGCTCCTTCAGGTTTGTGCCTGGATGCCTTGTTTACCTCATCATTGTCTGGCCCTGCTTGTAGATGATTCACCTGAACTTTGAAATAATGACTCACAGGACAAGACAGAAAGGAGAAGACTCATTTGAGTCAAGTGCTGAATTTCCAAATGGACAGAGGTGA
Source organism: Uropsilus gracilis (assembly GCA_004024945.1). Lineage (NCBI taxonomy): Eukaryota > Metazoa > Chordata > Mammalia > Eulipotyphla > Talpidae > Uropsilus > Uropsilus gracilis. Next base: position 5,382 of record PVHY01012407.1, on the reverse strand, counting down.
TCAATCCAAGGAGAGATAGGAGGTGAGTGAGAAGCATTGGGGAAGGGTGAGTGAGTCTCAAAGGAACTAAGCACTTTAGGGAGTAAAGAGAAAAACCAGTTGGAAGTGTCAAAGGGAAACATGGAAAGTACTAGCAGTAAGAGAGACAAAGGGCTGACAGTTTTATAGATATATAAATATAATTACTGCTAATTTTAAAATTAGGGTGCATAGAAATTAAAATGCTTAAATATCTTTTCATTTCAAAATTTGCTATCTTGCATACATTTAGAAAAATGACAAAACAAAATACTTACAAATATTATAAAATAAGAATTCAAATGGATACTGAAGTTTAACATAAAATACCACAGCTATTAATAGCTGAATGAAACTAATATCAGTATAATTAGATCAAATGAAATGAACTTAAAATGCAGTTACCATTCAGAAGTTAGTTTTTCTACATCTTACCTTGACTTTTTTGTTCTTCAGCCCTCTAGGAACCAAGTAGTAGGGCAGGTGGGAAGAGAACAGACGAGGTGAAGGTCGCTCATCATAATTCACTTTTCTAATATTGTATTCGAGAAAGGGAGCTCGATCAACTGTTTGCAGATTCTCTGTTCTTTCCCGATGTTCCTCAAAATAAATCAAGCTTAATAATTGTTGACACCAGACGGTTCCTATAAAAGAAATAATTTTTTTCAATATTACAAAGATTTCTGAAAAATGTACATAGCTATGCCATCAGCTTTTGAATCTTTAAAGATTATTTTCATAGTAGAAATAATGATATATGTCTGGATGGATTTTTTTAATGAAGTTTGAGTAAAAGATAACAAATACTGCTTTTATCTTCCCTTTTAAGAAGATGGCTCATTTGATATTATGTATAGAAAACCCTAAAGACTCCACAACAAAAGTCTTCTAATAAACAAACTTAGGATATGAAATCAATGTAAAAAAGAAAATTTTGAGTTTCTAGACACTAACTGTGAGCAAAAAGACAGAAGAGTTAGAGAATGGTCCTGCTTACATCAAAGTGAACAAAATATCTAGGAATAAATCAGGCATTAGTCTAACTGGATAATCATCAGGAAAGGGGCAGGCATGGGGTGGGCAGGGGTATTAGGGTCCCAGGCCCTGAAGCAAGATCTTAGGAGCAAGTGAGGATAAAAGAGCCCTCTAAGGCCTTTCCCATGTAAATTAGTATTTTGCTTTAACTGCGCATCTTAAGGTCCAGAGACAAACTGAGACTATCTGAGGGTTCTTACCTATAAGGTAAATAGTATAAATTAGATCCCTCCTTTTCATAACCCCAGTCATTACTTTAAACATGTATCTCAAGCACCTGCCCAAATGAGGAACATTTTCCTTCCTTTTGTAGTCCATTTCAGCAACTCGGTGTTTGATAGGTTATCCTCAGTCTAACTGATAGGGGCTAAGGTGGGTGGGGTGCTGGTGATCTGGCGAGATGCTATGCAAGGTAAAGCAACAAATCTGTAAACACATTGTTTGTGGCCTGGCTACGCAGAGTTAATATTCCAGCTCAAGGAATGTGTGGAGGAGTTCAGGGAGCCAGCACCAGCCTCAACACCCTGGGAGTGGTAAGCCAGGCCTCCAGGAGGCCATAAGGCACTCTGGGGTCTGAAAGCACAGGCTGCTGACATCAGTGAAGGCTGCCTTGCTGCTGAACTCTCTTGTTCAACTCACTATAAAAAGCCAGCTGGAAATGCTACAGCAAGGTGATTTCTTTGGGGTGTTAACTCCCCAACTTCTATGTTGCTGGCTATCTGGTTAAAGTGAATCTTAAAGATTCCATTCCTCCTGTCTGTACTTTACAGGCATTCAGTGGTGACAGGTGACCCAAATACTGGTGTTCCAATTACATAGCCATTTCAATATTTTGAAGCTTATACAAGTTGCCAAAATCAGAAATAACTTTATGTTGTATGGTAAAAGACCTCAGTTCATATAAGATAATTAAATTCAGTTAACATTATGAAATCTAATAGATTGAGTATAAGTCTATATATGATATTATTAAAAAGAGTAAGTCCCCCAAATTATAGAACTACTACCTTACTTATTAGATTAACTAATGGTAATAGAGAATTTACCAGATTTAGGGTATGTAATTATGAAGACATCATCATCTCTGACTTCAAAGTGTTCCAGAGTTTCTAAAAAGTCAGCATCGCATCCTCTACGTCCAAAATAATAACCTTTAAATTTTAATAAATATGTATCTATGTCATCCATAATTCAGTTCCTGCAAAAGACAGATAAAAGTTTTTGAATTAAATTTATTGGAATTTCATTTTTTCTTTTTTAATTAAACTTTTTTTTTCTCATATCGCTGTTAATTTCTGAACAGTATTTGATTTCTCTGCTCCCATGTACTCTCTCTAGTTCTCCCACCACCATAGCACATGTTACATCACCCTAGATTTTGGTCTTCCATCCCCTATTTTGTCCCTTCTTCCTACTCCTCCCCTGTCGCCTACCTCAGGCCTGCCTCTCACTCACCATTCCAATGATAAAGTATTGATATCAAAAATTTAGAAAGAACTTACACAACTTAACAAAAATCAAGCAAACAACCCAATCAAAAACGCACAGAAGAGTTAAAAAGACACTTTTCCAAAGAAGAAATGCAGACAACAGACAAATGAAAAAACGTACAGTATCACTTTTTATCACGTAATGCAAATCAAAACCTACAAGATACCATCTCCTACCTGTAAGAATGGGGTGTTAGAACTTTATATATTCTTCTCTTCTGTATCTTTTCAAATGAATAAACTATTGGAAAAATAGATTGATTTATTTCCTGCACAAACATTAATAAACTGCTGACACTCAAAACTCTTATCACAGATTTTAACTGTGTAACATTCGTTTCAAAGTCCAGGAACTTTGTCTCTGGGTTGGGTCTTTGTTTTACCTGTGTATGCTCGTAATTACAGGGGGAAATTACTTGGAAATAATCACCAATAATTTCCCTAACCCGAAGAAGGAAGAAATCACCCAGGTTCAGAAAGTTTGTAGAGTTCCTAATAAACAGAACTCAAAGTAGCCACATTAAGACCAACAACTAAAATGATAACATAAAAGGAGAATCTTAGCTGCAAAAGAACCCCAGTAGGCTAGAGGAGAGCACCATGACTTACTCAAAGTATTGAACTTTCAAACTGCACAGGTTCCTGGAGAAGAGCTTCAGCACTTGGGGGGTAAGGGTGAGTCCTATGCCACCGAGAACTCAGGTCTCAGGGACTCCGGGTCCAGGGATCTCAAGCTGGGGAAGCTGGCCTCTGCTTCCACCTGGTTAGGGGGTGGAGCTGGGCACCTCTGCTTGAGGGCTGGGGGTGGGGGGGATGGGGGTGGGGGAGGTTTGGTTTACTCCAGCCTCAATCAGACCTGCACTAAGAATGAAAAATCCAGTTTCTCCAGCTGCGGACATAATGCAGAGGAAAGGAAGTACTAATGACCTTCGACACACCACCTGGGTGGGACAAGAAGAGTGTCAGGAGCCACTGAGACAGGAAGGTGAAACCAGTGACTGAGGTGACCTGTCACAGATTTCTTCCCCTATAGTCCCTGGCACTGGGGAATCAAACCCCGGACCCACAGTAATGTGCAGCTTGAAAGAGGCTCCCTCCTTTGCCAATCAATGGGGGAAGGAAGTCCACAAGGATTGGCTGTGGCCCCATGGCAGAACTGCTAACAGGAGAGAGGAGTGGAACCGGACCAACCACCTGGGAAATTCTGTCTCAGCAGGGAACGCCTCTACTGCCAGTGGCTGGTAGTTGAATTCCTAAGCCCAGATATCAGAAATGTAGGGCACAGAACCAATAACAGGTGACAGACACCAGGGAGGATCCTGGAGAAGTGCACCATATCTGCCCTACAACAAGCTCCTGATGTGCTTGACCTATCTACATCAGCTACCCCTGAAGAGCCCAGCAGCCTCATCTGTTGCTGTCCAAGAATGCAAGTCTGCACCCAGGAAAAATGGACACAGTTCCAAGAGCTGAAAAGACTAGGGGGGCCCACTTCACCAAAGAGGGGATACAAATGACTAATAGGCATATGAAAAAATGCTCCACATCACTAATAATCAGGGAAATGCAAATTAAAACCACACTGAGATACCATCTTACACCAGTAAGAATGACCCATATAAATAAAATAGACAACATCAAATGTTGGCACAGATGTGGAGAAAAAGGAACCCTCTTACACTGCCAGTGGGAGCGCAAACTGGTCCAATCACTATGGAAGACTGTGTGGAGGACCCTCAAACAATTGAAAGTGGACTTACTATTTGACCCAGCAATCCCACTACTAGGAATCTACCCAGAGGACATGAAAACATTAATTCAAAAGGACACATGTTAATTAATTCAAATGAACATTAATTCAAATGAACACACATGTTCATTGCAGCCCTGTTTACAGTTGCAAAGAATTGGAAACAAACCAAATGCCCCCAAACAGATGATTGGCTAAAAAAAATGTGGTACATATACACGATGGAATACTACGCATCCATCAAGGAGGACAAACACATGTCATTCGCAGCAACCTGGATGGAACTAGAAAGACTCCTATTAGCAGAAACAAGTCAAAAAGAAAAAGAGAAGTACAGGATGGTCTCACTTATATGACGGATATGGGGAAAAACAAACAAATGAGTAAGAAAGAATGAAAACAACCAATGGGACTGAACCATGGAGTGAGAGAGGAGGAGGCGGAAGAAGGCAGGGGAGGTGAAGAGCACAAAAGATCAGGATGGTTAACAAATGTTAGTGAAGTGGGGTACACAACAATGGAATAATGTAATATAAATATAAATATACATATATATGCAACTTTTTAAAAATTTAAATTAAATTTTAATAAAAGAGAAAAAAAAAGGAAAGGGTTATTAGGGAATGGAAAAAGAAAAAGAGAGCCATCTGCATAGTGCCAGGCAGGCAGGAGAGCTGCTCTCCCCAGCGTAGAAATTGTACTGATTCCTTTATTTTCTTAATTTATTTGTTTTTTTTATATATGTGTTTCACATCTTTGTATTCCCTGGGGACCACCCACCACCTTTCCTCCCTGACCACTCCCTCCCATCTCCACCCCTCCTAACCCCCCCATACTCATCCCTTTTATGGAATTTTCATGTACATGTCTATGGCCTAAATTGTCAACCGGAATAAACTTTATAATAATAATTTAAAAAGAACATGGGGGCTAAACATGGACGAACAGCTTACAGCAAGAGGAGCTGGAGTGACCAGAGGAAGGAAGGGGGAATAAGGGGTACCTACAATACAACTACACAAATATGACCAATATTGTCTGATTGTATGATAATTACAAAATTAAACCTAAAACAAAAAGAAAGATATT
>PVHY01012406.1:0-44652 GCA_004024945.1 Uropsilus gracilis | reverse complement strand
TTTACCCCGGGGCTTTCCCACTTCACTAACATTTGTTAACTATCTTGATCTTTTGCACTTTTCACCTCCCCTGCCTTCTTCCTCTTCCTCCTCTCTCACTCCATGGTTCAGTCCCATTGGTTGTTTTCATTTTTTATTTGTTTGTTTGATTTTCCCTATATCCCTCATATAAGTGAGACCATCCTGTACTTCTCTTTTTCTTTTTGGCTTATTTCTGCTAATATGAGTCTTTCTAGGTCCATCCAGGTTGCTGCGAATGACATATGTTTGTCCTCCTTGATGGATGCATAGTATTCCATTGTGTATATGTACCACATTTTTTTTAGCCAATCATCCGTTTGGGGGCATTTGGTTTGTTTCCAATTCTTTGCAACTGTAAACAGGGCTGCAATGAACATGCGTGTACATGTGTCCTTTTGAATTAATGTCTTCATGTTCAGGATTGCTGGGTCGAATGGTAAGTCCACATTCAATTGTTTGAAGGTCCTCCACATAGTCTTCCATAGTGGCTGGACCAGTTTGCACTCCCACCAGCAGTGTAAGAGAGTTCCTTTTTCTCCACATCTATGCCAACATTTGTTGTCTGTTTTATTTATATGGGTCATTCTTACTGGTGTAAGATGGTATCTCAGTGTGGTTTTAATTTGCATTGCCCTAATTATTAGTGAGGTGGAGAATTTTTTCATATGTCTATTAGCCATGTCTTTTTAGTTCTTCTCCCCATTTTCTGACTGGGTTTTTTGCTTTGTTTTTGTTGAGCTGTAGGAGCTCTCTGTGGATCTTTGTTATCAGGCCCTTGTCACTTGTCTGCAGGGCAAAAATTTTCTCCCAGTTGGTTGGGTTTCTTTTTGTTTTGTAAAACTATAAAATTCTTTAAAAAAAAACACAGGACTAAACTTTCCTAACCTGGGTAGACAATGGCTATCAGTACAAGCAATGGAAGAAAAACATAAGACTTATTGTGAAACTTGTGATTCAAAGGATTTCCATCAATATATGAAAATATATTGTACTCCAAATATATTCTATTGAATATATTCTATTCAATCCACTGAATAGAACAAATCTTCAAATATTTGATGAAATATTTGTATCCAGATTACATAAACAATACTTATAATCTGATAAATCAAGTACCCTAATTTTACAGTGGGCAGATGATGAACATACATTACAGAAAATTATACATATAACTTTTAAAATCCTCAATCTGTTATTGATGATGAAATAGAGAATGAATACCTCATGTTTATAGAAATATATCTGATCAAACTATGGTAGGAGTTTTCAGAAATAACATCAAACTTTATAAGGAAATGCATACCTTGACCTAGCAATTCTACTCCAGGTCATTGGTATAAGGAAAATATGAAATTTATTTGTCTAAAATTTATACTTCTAGTTGTTGACCAAAATATTAAAAACAGAGGTGCTATGAAATATAGACTTGCTTAGAAAATTATGATTGTCCATGTGATGAAGTAATATTTAACCTGTAGAAACAATGTTGGCATAAAAATATATTGGCATAAATGTATTACTGTAAGTAAAAGCAATTTCAAAGTAGTATGCAAATGTACAGTAGCTATGGATCACACATAAGAACATTGATGGAATTGCAAATCACAGCATGATATCTAAGAGTATATATCAATATATAATGATATTAATGATAGAGCTACTTTCTCATTTATACAGTATGTTTTAAGGGAACAAGTATACATAATTTGTTAAATGAACACATCAATTAGGATATTATAGTTGTCAGGTATTAAGTATTATTTGTAAGAATTCTAAGTTATATATTAATATTATACACTATAAATAACCCAAATTCTGTCCATTTGTCATTTCCATTCTTTGAATAGAAGAACACTTAAAGAAGAAATATATGCAGAAGTTAGCACTTTGATATAGAAAGAAATGTTTTCTGATGTTATGTCATGCCTCTGTGGCAAAGTTTAGATGCAATTATGATCTCAACAGTCATTTATGGAACTAAATGGCATGAAAAATATTGCTTTAAGTTTTCTTAAATTCATGCACATATGGATGTAAGAAATGATGCAAGCTATAAAATAGTGGTGTTATATATCTTGGACTATATTATGGGAAGTAACAAATTCAGAAATCTACCAGTCATCAGTTAGATTAATAATTGGGCTGAAGATGTTCTATAATTTGTTTTATTTCCAGTCATACAAGTCTGAAAATTGAGCAAAGAATATATATGTGATGAAAGATATCCCCATTTTCACAAGACCATATACCATCTATCATTATTTCAATTTCTTTCAAGATTTATGTAAATTAGACAAAAACATTTTCAGCACAAAAAATATTTAATGTCTTCTGAAGAAATGGAAGTTTCTTTGGAAATGGCTAAGAATGAACAAAAGAAAAAAATATCTGCGAGCATGTGAATGTTTATAGTGTAAGAGATACACCTATTCTAATAAAATGTCAATTCATTAAGGGGAAAAATTTTAAAAATCACCACTTTGCTCCAAATTTTCTTTTTGTTTAAATAATGGAGATATTATTAGACAAAGAAAGATGTACTTTGTTATCTGATAGAGTTTATTTCTGCCCTAACACTGATGGATTATAATAGTTTTGCAAGTTTCCTTAACCTCTCTCAGTTTATTTGCTTTTCATAAAACTAAACACAATAGCACTTACCTCTCGAGACAGTCTGAAAAATTGAATGAAATACCATTAAATGGGTATTAAGTGAAAACATTTAATAAATCATTAACTGTTGTCCCATTACAAGCAGAGAGGAAAAGTATAATCCTTTCAGCTAATGTTAATTTTGAGTACAGAATTTTAATCTGAATAATAATTTGAACTTAAAAACTCTTTGAACTTGCTTAAATATATATTTCTGTCCACGAGAGATAGTGGGTGAATGCATAAACGTTTACCAGGTGAAGCAAGACTCATAGACATAACACCTTTCATTCCAAACACAAAATGTCTGTGTCCGTGTGCATGTGTGTGTGATAGAACACAAACACCCATCAACCTCTGCTGTATGGTTTAGCATAGTGCTGTCAGATAACCCCCTTCCATCACGTCTCTGTAATTCACAGACTGCAACCCGACCTGTGACCACTTCCGCAAGCAAATTTCAGGCCATTTCAAAGTACAGTACCTTTATTCACTGTACATTTCCTAACTATTTGATTTATGTGTAACTGTTATTATTTCTATTATGGCTTTTTGAATTGTTATTGTTTTAATGTGTTTTAATCTTTTCAGGTTGCTGTAACAAAATATGAAACAAAGCAGCATATAAGAAAGATTTTTTTCCTCAGACATGTGGAGATTGGGAGTTTAAGAACATTGCATAGACTGGCTTTATGGCTGGGTTCTTGGTGAAGAGCCTCGACCCCCTTCTACCAAATTCTTACTATGTCCTCACATGTGGAAAAAGAGAGAACAGCTTTTGGACCTTTTTTTTTTTATTAAGACATTGATCCCATTCATGAGGGCTCAGTTTTTATAACTTCATCGTATCTTAATGCCACCTTTTAAAAACATCATTTAGGGATTAGAATTTCAACCTATGAATTTTGGGTGATATGAATGTTCAACCCACATTAACATATCATTGATGTATTTCTTATGTGCTTTGTCTCCAACCCCATTTTTTTCTACATAGAATTTAGTTTTTATTGTATCATTTTTGCACAGCACAGTTATTTTTATAACATAGGTGGCATGTTACATGATTATGGTGGCAAACATCTATTATGTGTACTCTCAAAAGTCAATGTATTTACAATTTCTCTTACCTTTACATGAGCATGCATATCATGATATAATGAATGCCTTCAGTTTAGAGGGTTAGAAAACATTAGTTTATCTATGCCTTTCTTGAACAATACCCAGTTAAACACTTCTCAAAATGACTCCGTTCTCATAAGATAAATTACTTAATTTTTTCAGTGTTGAACACAGAAATATTTTCAATAAACTTATCTGTTAGTTAAGCTTCCTGAATCCAAAATAGATAGCACTTAAAACAGTAGATGCATAAATGCATTGTGCATTTTCCATCAACAAAGATCTTGATTCTAAAATACAAACATAGTAAGCCAGTACAACACTAAACTATCAACTCTTTTAGGATCTTTCACAGATGCAAAGAATAGCCAACAGAGGTCACATCTTTCCCAAAGAATCCATATCTATTAAAATAGCAAGATGGAGATAAAAATACTTAACCATTTGTCCAATTTGAGGAATATAATGGCTAGTTACACTCTAGAACTTCTAATAGTCCTTGACTTTGTCAGGACTGTGTTATAGTTTGACTTCTTGGTCAGCCCAATCCTGCTTCTCTTCTTCTATTTATTGGTGCTGACTAGTGACAAATATCTTACACCTCCACTCCATTTCAACCTGCTAATTCTGGAAAATTTATCCATAACAGATAATTCTTCAGTTGAAAACAACTTTTTTATTTAGAAAAGTTTTTGATAATAATGTAAAACAGTATCACATGTATATTAATAATGAAAATATATAGTAATTCATCACAGAATAAGGTTAATAGTACTGAAGAGACTGATGTTTTGTTTTAAACAAGTAACTATTTTCAAGTATTCAGAATGATTTAGACATTTAATGTCTTGTTTATAATATTGAAGACTTTTGCATCATTGATTTTTCCACTCTCATATTTGTTGTTATCAGTATTATTAAAACTCAGAGAAAGTTTGATATGGATCATAAAACTTTCTAAGAAAACCAGTGTCATGTATTTATCCTTACAACTTAAATACAAGATCAGATGATGAATGCTTCCTGATTTAAACATCTTAAACAAGGGAGAAGAACAATTGCTAGAGGAATGCTTGAGGCTAAGACTGTGTATTAGGAAGTGTTAACAAAGACATTTTTTACCAATAGCTTCAAAATTTCATTTCTGTTACATTCTGACAGATACAAGAAATGTTTTTTTTCTTTTCAACTAAATATGTGTGCAGATCAGAGTTTCTTTCTTGTTTTCAAGCAAGCTTGATTCCTGATAGAAAATTTTCTATGAAGCGTAACTATTTTCCTATTACTGTCTTTTCCTTAGAATGAGTTTTTATCTTATCGTCCATCTTCTAGTGAGGCATAAAAGTAAATCAGTAATAACTGTTACATATTTTTCTACATAGGATAGAAAGACAGTGTGGAAGCATGTGAAATTTGTATGTTGAATAAACATGACATGAATTGCTAACAAAATGCAAATTTTTTTTTGTTTTTCTATTAAATCATACTCACTAGAGGATATCTTACCCTGCAATTAGATCTCAACTCTGGCAAGCCTTTAACTTTTCTGTTCACTCATATATAGTATTCTTGTTACCACTTGAAGTCAGAAAAATCTCTATTAAATTTTAGAATGCTTAGCTCCATGTAACACTAAAAACTCGGTCAGTCATTATATTTTTCCTCTTCCATACTTAGATCTAATTTTGGCTGTGGGAAAGGGATATATTGCTGACTTTTCTATTTCTTGCTTTGCTGTTTTCAACTTACTAAGTCCCTCCAGTGTTAGCATTTGAAGAGTAGCAACAGGCAACATTATGGCCTTAATTCTCCTAAAAATTTTTTGGACTAGTTTTACTCTTTCTGTTGATATAGATGTTTAAAAATCTAGTTCTTTATGCTTGTAAGTTTTCATGCACATTGTATAATTCATAGTAAACATACCTCCTTTGAAATTCTCTTAGTCCAGACCCATTTCTGCTAAGGTAGCTCTTCCAGTTTGGAAACTCTAATAAAAAATGAGTCCACATTGACTCTCTCCCACAAGCAATTTCTACTCAGCAGTAAACAAACCCTAATCCCTTGCCTGCCCAACCCTAGGGCTGATGAAGAAGTACTCAGATGGTTTCTTCATCAATGCAGTTGGCCAGCTTTTCTTCTTATCGATTTTCTTAGAGAGGTTTTCGTGTCTAGAACAGTGTTGACGCAAGAATGTCAAAGTTAATGCTTTGGCAACATATTCTGCTCTGCATAATAGGAAATACATCTCAAAAATTCACAAGACAGCAAAAGAGGTTTAAAGACATTAAAATATCCAAAAACATGACTCAAGAGGATATAAAGCTTTTGAGCTACTTCTCCATGAATTGCTATTTTTGTGTGATTTAATATTTTTTCACTCAGATTTCCTTAAATCTAGCTCCTGATTTTATTTTCCCATGTGTAGTTTAGTCAGTACTCCTGAGTGCAGTTGAAAATACAGTGCTCTGTGACAGATGCTGTGGAGTACAAAAAGTAGAATCCACACACTGAAACTGAGAGGGAAAAAGTTCTTAAAAGGGCTGGAAGCTGCTCTTATTGCTGCATTTTTAGTGATCAAAAAATAGTACATTGGAAAGAGCTAGAATAAAATATATATAAGAATATTTTAATAACAACACTGACATAAACTTGAAATTTATATTATTTATATTATATTTATATTATCACAAATCATGTATCTTGATTTAGAAAAAAATAATTATTTTTCTTGACTAAAAACAATGAACTGGTACTGCATATCCTTGTATTAAATAGGTGTCACTGAAGGCTTTAGTTTCACTGACTACTGGCTGAAGGAACACATCGGTTCTTGCCACATAGTCCTTTTCATAGAGAAGTTAGTTTTGTTATCTAATCTTAGAATGATATGCCATTTTTAAATCAAATTCTATTTGCTAGAAACAAATAATTAGATTACATACACACTCAATGGGAGAATATACATTAGTGTTGGGAGCCATTTAGTAGCTGACTATAATACCCTCCTGCTCTAATGCTTCCGAATCAAATGACTACTTATTTTTTTAAAAAGATAAAATATCTATTGATAAACTAGTAATATTATGAATTTTAACTCATGGCAACATTTCTATACACACTGACCACTTGCTGACACATAAGATATGTTTATTTGGGGAAAGTTGCATGAGTTGCTCACTCAAACTAAGTCAGTGGAAAATTTTTGTCCTATTTTCCTCAGACTCTAAACTTAATTGGCACTTTTGCCTAATCTAAAATATTAGAAATAAACAGGAGGAACAAAGTAAACAATTAAAATTTTATAATACAAAGTAGAAGAAAGTGTTTTTCGCTCATCTATCATTATTCAAGATTTCAGAAAAAAGGAAAATGACAAGAGAATGAGTAGGGATGCTGAAATGAAATAAAAAAGATGACTACATAACATATAAAAACTAATCATAAATAGGAAATGAGGATTTAAGCTGACAAAGGAAGAAAACTGTTAAGGATATGTGTTGGTTGCTTCCAAGTATATGAACTTTATATTTTTGGATGAAGTGTTAAGTTTGACAGCAAAATAAAATATGTATATGCATTTGTCATTTAGACACATGAATCTAATATTTTTTAATGAAAAGAAAAACCCTGAAAATTCATACTATGGCAGTGATCATTTTGCAGTTTTAAAAATTAATCTCTAAAAGTCAGGTGCTAAGTTTTGACTTGTATACATTTTATGCGAAATAGCAGTCTACCAAATATTTCTCATTAAAAGATGCATATTTTATATACTGACTGATAATTATAATTATCTCATTGAGTTAATTATCACGAAATAAATGAGTAAATTCAGTTTCTTATAACTATTATACAAGTTTAACACACATAATTCTCTAAAATGGATGTAACTAATGTCATTTCTTTCAAGTATACTTTCAAAATTACTAATCTTTCAAAGTTACCTGTTAAATGTAAATTTGCTATCAGAGGAAAACATTTTTCCATTTTAGTAAGCAAATACAAATTTAACTATATCATGAAAAAGAGAGAAATAAATGTTCATATCCCCTTTTTTTTAAGACTTATGTAAATATTTGTTGACTTTTATTTAAAAATACTACATACATCACATGGACAAAAATAATTTTTTGCATTCTAACAAAGACTTCATCAATAAATTCTTTAAAGAGCCCCTAAAAACTTGTTGAAATGATTTGATGATAATTTTAAAGATGGCGTGACAAGTAATTTGGCATTTATTATGATTATTTTTGAAAAATAGAAGATGCTAAAGGTTATACTAATTTTTACTCATAGGGTTTTATACTTAGCTTGAATACTAAACAGAGCTATAAACACAAAATGTTAAAAGGAAAACAAAATGTGACTAGTTTATATTGCAACATGATGAGTTTCTTTCTTCATCTATACATTTCTTTACTATCTTTAATACATATGCTGAATAACCATCATGTGATATGGTAGCAATATATATGGCATAATTTCAATTAAACTCCAAAAACTGAAAATTATTGCCACCTTACAAAGATGAAGGATAAATCTAGAAGCTATGTGTAAATCTAGAATTTCATAGGAGAAGGTGCTGTACAATTTATATGTGTTTGTAAAAGGGAAATTACTTTTGATTATGAGAGAAGAATTTAAGTTAAGCTGCAAAATGCCTAGAAAGTGGCATTTATTGGGCAGAAAATTACAAGTAACTTTAGTGACTATCGTGTTTCCCTTTTAATCAAAGTAGCTCATTTGTTCTCTAATTGCTTAAGTACAGCAAAAGATTAGAAACGCAAGTTCATGTTTTTACAGATCCAGAAACACTGTAGTTCAGATGTTGGTTAATATGGCTTAAATGTATTGCCGGTGTGCAAATTACAGCAAGGTCACAATACCAAGTTAAGAAATAATTATATGCATGTTAGAATAATTTGAGCATTGTCTTCCTGATGAACATCTGATCTCAACGGGTTCCTCTGAAGAGAATACATTCCATTCTGGGTCACACCTGCCAAGCCTTTCACATCAAAACCTGCACACCTGCCTCTGGTCCGTCTCCCAGATAGTACATTTTTAACACATCATCTGCCAGGGGGAAAAAGATCACATAACAGAAGCTTGCTTCAAATGAAAAGATTTTCTGCTGAGAGGATTGGGAATTATGCTGCCAGGCTGGCAGATGATATGGAAGCATAAATTTGAAATCTTTTCTTTCATGTCATCTGGTTTGAGAAACTTTCATTGCCATTTCAACCCTTAATTTTATCTATATATTTGTGCATGAACTTACTTGAAATAAAGTCCAAGCCTTTAAATTTAATTATGAAAATGTGTTAACCAGATTTAAAATAGAGTCTGAGCCATATAGATTCATAGAATTTATTTCTGCATGGCAGAAATTTTCTTTTTTTAAACAAAGCTTTGTTTTGGTTTGAAACGCACATATCTGTATCACCTTTATCTATTATGTGTCTATTCCTAACTTATATAATAGATAAAGGACTGCTATTAACATAGTGTTATTTGTTCAAACTAGCAGAAGACTGACCAATTGAAAGGAGTAAACTAAATAATAAAGGTTTTTCAAGAGAATAAAAGGATAAATCATATAATGGAATAAAATATTTCTAAAACGGATCGTCTGATAAAGGAGTTCATTCAAAGTAGGAAATAAACCAAACAAAAAAGAAAGTAAATAACTGGACTAAAAAATCAATAAGCATTTCAAGAATGTTAAAATCATATAATAACAGGGAAAGATTAATTAAAACAATGAGATACAACTACATACTCAATAGAATAGCTAAAATCCAGAACACTAACAATTAGGAGCTTTGGATGAAAATGGTGTCAATATACACTCATCAGTTATAACAAATATACCACTGGGGCAGAGGAATGGTACATAAGTAGGAGATTATATATATGAGAATGTAGGAAATATACAGAAAATCTCAGTACTCTCTGCTTGTTTTTGTTGTGAATCTAACTTCTATACATTTTTGTATCTACTGTGATTTCTTTTTTATCTTCTGTTTCTCACCTATTTTTACTTATCCCTAATATTCCTGTTTATTCTAAGCCACTTTTTCTTTTGTAATTATATTATCATTTGAGCACTATTAATATTACTTTCTAACATATAATAGCATATCTGTATAAACACATTGGATTCTTAATAAAATGGATTGAGGTAGTGCACTCTCTCTGCTTATAAAATATATCTCATAAAAATATACTTAGAGTCACCAAGTAGTAGATTTTCTAATTCTACACTTTCAGTGTTATTTTTGAATCAAGAATTATGGAAGAAAGTATTTGCATCTTTTTGCTTGTATTGTTTTCTTAATTTAAATATGTAGTGTTTATTTCTATGAACTAATGTCTAAGATGATTATCTACTCATATATAAAAGAGGTACTAAAGATCATTGTCCCATAAGAGTATGTAGGGAAAAATTAGGTCATGTGTGTGTGTGTGTGTGTGTGTGTGTGTATAGTCAATGTAATCCCAATAAACATAAATTAGTAGTCGCAGCATTCTAAAACACTTTTTAGAAAAATAGGGTTGAATATATCAAGACAATGACAGAAAGCATGAAATTAAACCCAATTTTCCCCCTGCTGTCATGCTTGATTAGTTTTGATAATAATTCTGTTATAGGCCCTCTTAAGTTAAAAACATTCTGGTTAGTTTAATGCCAAAGGGTAATCTGTTGCTTAAAGTTTGAAAGAGTAAGTTTATAAAACAATACAGATTAACTGATGCTGCAAATGTATACACACACATAACATGCGCACATATATAACCTATGACATACTATTACTTATGTATATAGAAAGGATTTTATGGAAAAGTTTTATAGAAATATATGGAAAGGAGTTTATTTATTTATTTATTTATTTATTTATTTATTTATTTATTTATTTATTTATTTATTTATTTATTTATTTATTTATTTATTTATTTATTTATTTATTTATTTATTTATTTATTTAAATGGATGTGATTTTTGCTACCTTGTGTGCCTGCATTAAACAGACTTTTTTCAAAGCTCTCATGGAGAAGATTGGGAAGAAGAATGTCAATGATGATGCCTGGTGCTAGACTAGTCACATTATTATATTCAATACTATAAGTTCTGGATGAACCATGTCTGGGAAGGCTGAATTATCACAAAAACCAATTTAATTTAATTTTCTTAACCTAAATATAATTTTCTTACCCACCATCCTTTTAACTAGTATCTTTTCTTCATGGAGCACTGAGCTTATATAATTCTGAATTGTAGTTAGTGTAACACATTTGAGACCAAACTTTCTGCCCAAATTTATGATGATTAGTAAGCAAACCAACAAAATATACTTTTATCTCCAACAATACTAAAACAAAAGCATCTGCAAGACCCAAAACTCTTTCCTGAAAAAAAAGAACACAAAATATAGAATAACTTGTTGCAGTCAATTAGAAACAGAAGAGTTCTTGACTAACTGTATTAGCTCATGCTACAATTAGAAAGTGCAAGGAGAATTAATATTTCTTATTTTTCTCACAATAACGGACTGTTTTCTTAAGTCTTCACCTTGCTAGCTGGAAGGTGAATTAACTAAATATTGGTGAGCTAAAATTTCTTCAATCCAATTATTAAGACAAATATTAGTACTATTTAAATTATCTAATTGAGACTATAATTAATAATGTATTACTACAACTTTATATGCTGTTATTAAATTATCTTTATATTATATTGTTTGTCATATTTATTATTTTAACTATTAAAAATCCATACAGACACGTTCATATTAAATAAGTTTAGCTTGTACAGACACTTTTAAGTTGAAACTTTCTGCATCTTACTATTCCCATTTTTTTCAATTTTTGAGGAAAAAATCTTAAAATCAAGTAAATGAATGCATACTATCATGGGATAAAGAAGCCCAAAATAAAGCAGTCATTGACTAATTCTAACTATGCCATGGGATAGTACTCCTGCACTTTACTTGCTCTGCAACTCAGAATGAGGGAAGCATTTGTTTTTCTTTTTCACATCCTTTTACCGTTGATTTCCACACTTCAAAGCAATGTTGCCAGAGGAAAGAGTGATTTTGTCTACTTTATAAGTTAACTCTGAAAGTTTGGTCTTACTCCCTTGACCAGAAGACTGATCAATAGATATTAAAAGATTAGATATTATTTTTTTCAGAAAACATACCGAATTAGATGTTACTGTAGTACTGCATAATTCTGTCTCTGAAGGTTATGTTTTTCCCTCAATTTTCTAGAAAAATTCATAATCAGTTACTTGTAAAACATCCTATTCCCTAAAAAGATACAGACCATTTTGTAGTTAGAAGAACCAGGCAGAAAACAATAATTATATAAGAAATTATAGCACAATTGTATATTCAGTTTTCACAAGAGTAGATTTAAAAATCTATCAAAGAAAAACACATTCATGCTATAAAATAATTACATCCATTTTTTAAATTGCATAATGGCAACAAAATTATAGATAACAATTGAATATACACCTTTGCCAAGACCTAATGATATGAAAATATCTCTAAGGTAGTGGAGTGAATTGGTAAGTGAAAAAATGCAAATCAGAGCAGAATAAGTATAGAAATATGTAATATTCCCTAAATAAAAACATTTATTTGAGTAGACAATGTATGTTTAATTATGTTTACTAAATGCATAGGGAAAGGATAGAATTAACACAAAACAAAATGCTAATCTGAGTCAGTGTTTATATCTGCAAACAGGGAATGCATCAATTAGGAAATGAAGTTGGACATTCACATAATTTTGCTTAGTATCACTTGCTCTTTTGCCAGAATAAAGTCACATATTATTTGAAAACATTTTAAAAATTGATAAAAGTAAACAGAATCACCGAAATCTATGTTTAACTGATTTAATAAGACAATTTCCATTAAGATCTGGAGAGAAAACACGATGATACAGGTAGCTAATATGCTGGTGTCAAATCTGTACATTCATTTCTGAATTTCTGCTATTTGACAATTAAAAGCTATTTGCTCAGAAAAAGAAAAATCACATAGCAAAGTGATCTGTTGCTAGGATCCCAGATGGGGCTAATATAGAAAGTGTTGAGGAAAATAATACAAAAGAGGTTCTATTTACACAGCGTGAAATGTAGATATTCAAGCAGGGTCAGCTGATAAAATGAAAGCTTCAAAAAACATTTTTCACTTAAATATAGTTGACAGGCAATTTGAGGGTTTTCTTTTACTTTTGAAGAAAATGCCTTTGGAATTTAATCTTGAGGAAGCTCAAATCTTGAGGAAGCTGCATATTATGAATCATGAAACTACTCTCCTAAAAAATATATATTTAATGTTATTTCAGGTGTTACATTTTGTGCTTTTTTTAAGAAAAGAAAATAACATTTAGATGACAGAAATTTCCAAGGCATTAATTTCAATGTTATTTTTAATGTTTTCTTTATGGAACTTTTGCATTTATTGGTGAAAATGATTTTATTCAAAGTAGAAAAGTTGCTTTTAAAAAGAAATGCTAAACAATTTCAAGATAGACACAAATAGCTGTTCATTGATCTATTTAATATTTTTGAAATTATTTTAAATGTCTTTCAGTACTTAAGATACAGGAATTACTTTTGATATTCATTTTGTGCATACTATTTTATGTATGCTGATTAATCAAGCATAAATAATTTAAAATTTGTTATTTGATTATATCTCTAGCTTCTTTCTCTTTGTATACTTTGTAGCTCTTCTTCCATACACAGGTATATAAATGTATGTATCACATTTCTTTTAATTAACTTTTAATGAAATAGCCCATAAAAATACATAAAGACAAATGTGCAAAGGGAAATTGTTCATAATTTGAATTTTATTTAATTGCATTGAAATATTATCTATATGGAATTCAAAAAAATCTGCAATGTTCATTTAATCCATATTTTCATTTTGTTTAGGATTTCTATCAATTTTGTTTCCTGGTAATAAAATCAGTACAATTTGATCTTTCATTAGTCTATTAAGAATTTCAGGAATTCTACTAAGTTAGATGTGTTACTGAAAAATAGAAATACTTATTTACATTTAGGGTCATTCTTGTGTGATCTTCAAATCAGACAAGGCAGATACAGTCCTTCAGTTAGTCCATAGACAAGCAAAATGTCACAAACATTCACTACTTTTGCTGATGCAAGATAAAGAATCTGAAATTGAGTCACTTTCATATTGTGCATAGTGGGAAGGCAGTGGAGTAAAGGAGAGTAAAAATGCCATGACATTTCCTTCCATGTTGAATTTGCCTTTTTTCTTTTTAGAGCATTTGCTTAGTTGCCATAGATTTTTTGACTTGTTTCCAAAATTTCGATAATTATTTTACTGAGTCCAAGGTTGTTTAGTTGACATTTCTGTTCAGAAATAAAAGCCTGGAGCTTCCTGTCAACTATCTTTCTTAAATGTATTCTGAAACACTATGGAAAGGATATAATGATTTTTCACCCTTACTGATTACCATAAGCCTGCTTCTCTAGTTATATTCTTTTCAGGACAAAAAAAAAATGCACATTTGTAGAGCAAAAGATTCTCTCAACATATTACTTCACATGGGGGAATTCAAATTGCAAGCATTTTTATTCTTTCCATTGAAATGTAGTCAAGAGGGATGCTGATGTAGAGTGACCTCTCTATATATGTGCAATTCTCTAGTTATTTGGGAAATAAGTCTTCCCTCATAAGTAGAATGCTCAGTGCTGTCTATTTAAGATTGAAATAACATTTGTCTTTACTCATGTGGAGATACTTGATAACTCACTTATATCTATCACATTCTCCATTTTCTCAAAGATTTAACACAACAGATGGATCTACTTTAGGTTTTGATTTTCACTTCCTTTTAGATTGTGGTGGTAGATTAAAGAGATGTAGATGACAGCAATATCTTACAAAATAAAATAAGCTATGTTGTAATTATGCTGTCATAACATATTGAAAATATCTCCTATTTGTAAAGAAAACTTACCAGTGAACAATTATGAACTTCTGACCATTACATTATTTTGTTACCATGACTTTAGTTTTTACTAGTGAATAGTTTTTGTTTTAAAGTAGTAAGAATTATACTAACATTTTGTATATTTACAGCTAAACTAACAAAAGTACACATCCAGACATAAATGTACTACAAGATTATAAGCTAGTATTCAAGAGCATGGCCTCGGGCACTAGTCTTGTTGAGTTTAAAGCCCAGCTCTACTGTTAACTCCATTGGTAACCTTGAACACATAATCTGTCTGTACTTTATTACTTCAGGTATGAAATGTAGATGAAAATAGTATGCACCAAAGTATTTCACTAAATTGCTTAAGACATACATATGCATAGACTATTTCCTACTATATGTCCAAATTTTCTTATATATGCACATTCATGCATATTGCATAGCATGTACATTTAGATTAGATATATCTCTCTGTGTATATGTCAAAATTTGTCAAAATTACTTGAAATGCTCAAACTGAATTTAATTTCTATTCACATGTATAGCAATTCTTTCTTTAACTTCACATTCCTGTTTTTCTTTATGAATCTTGATTTCTACACATGATTACCAACAAATACATGTTTATTATTAATCAGGATAATGCATCAAAATGCTGAGTTCAATGATTGAGAGAAACCACTTCAGTTTTTCTGCATCCTAAATGTGTAGGGAGTATAACAAGGGAGATTTCAGTATGTACTAACAAACTATAAAATTGAAATTGATATTAGTAGTTGCGTTATGATAAGAAGCATATATTAACACTTTTCAATAATCTAGGAGATAAATGTCAGATTTTAGGACATAGTAACTCTTGGCACCATCATGAAATCACTAGGGTATAATCTGAGTCACTAGACAAAACAGGTCCATATACAAATAAAATGAACATTGCCTAAATGAAACTTCAGTTCTGACTCTAACTTGATTAAGTTTATCAGCCTTCAATTGCATGTTCATAAGAAAGACTCAATAAACTCTTGTATAGAGGGAAAATATCTGATGCTTCTATACTTAAAAAAAAAGTAGTGAGGGAAACATAAAATATGGAATAATACACAGCTGTCTTTAAGAAGTCAGAGAGGGGCAAATTAATACAAATAAAATAATACAGAAAAGTTATAAAACCATAAACTGAACTATGTCAGTAATAACATCAACTATCTAAAGACTAAAGATATAACCACCAAAGATTGTCCAAGTTCATTAAAACTTTTAAAGACATGCCATTTATAAGGTTTTAAAAGACAGTATTCTAATTAATTATTAATATTAATAATTAATAACAAGATAGTGGGAAAATATACCATGAAATTCATAAAAATAAGAAAAATACAGCTGAAATAATGCTCAATGAAGATTAACTAAATTATCAGGAACTAAGCAAGAATGCTCAGTGTCATCATGTTTATCAGTACAGTACTAAAAGATGTAAACAAAAGTCTTGTACACTAAAAATTACACAACCTTTCTGAAAGAAATGAAAGAGGATATAAATACATGTAAAGAGATCCCATGTCCATGGATTGAAACTTCAGTACTAAAATGTCAAAACTATTTGAAATAATCTTTAGATTTAATATAATTTTATAAAAGTAGCAACATTGCTTTATTTTTGGAAGCAGAAAATTCCAACCAAGTGTCCATATGGAAGATTATGATCCCAAATACACAACCCATTTTTTAATTTAGTTTTTACTATTACTTATTTACTTAATTTTACACTGAATACACGATTTGATCTGCATCAGAGACATTTTATTAATTACCTTACGGAAAATAACTATGATGTTACCCCACCCTTCAGAGTATCTGAATAAGAGTCAGGTCAACAGTTTTACACAAGCACCTGATATTCCATGGGTGAAAAATTAATAAAAATGAACTTCTATTGCAGGTAAAGGTAGAAGCAATGTCTACCTCCCCTCTGCAGTAGTCTCCAGAGGCCAGCTATCCCAAGAGCCTTAGTGTTCGGAAGTCTCTCCAGTCTGAACTGCATACTGGAGGAGACTGTCTGTGTTCCCATCCAGGGAACTGTGTTGTAACCATTTGGTTCTCTTAGGAACATAAAGAAAATTTTTGTTTTACTTTCAGTTCAGAACATAAAGCCACACAACTAGATACAGACCTTATCCTTATGGTATAAGGAGAATGTTGGGAAGGTAGGGCTTTTTACAGAGGCATGAGAAAATTTAGGGAAGCTTTACTTTCTGCAAAGACACATAACGCTCTAATCACAGCTAGATGTGTCTGCCTATTTCTGGTGTCCAAAATTCAATTTCGTTCAAGAAGATTTGAGTTTTCACATTGTGACAAGGTAAGATGCAGTATCTTCCCTAAAGTTACAAAAGCACAAATAAGACAAATAAGCACAAATAAACTTAAGTTTCACTGAAGGCCCATAATTATCTCATATAGGCAATCTTACTGTTAAATCACAAGACAAGACTCTAACTTAATGTCCTGCCTTGGAAAAGTCACATGAAAATTATCTCCACATTTTCCTACTCACACAGCTGAACTTAGGTTGCATACTACAGAAACCAAACTATTTTATCCCTTGCAGCAGTTTATCAAATGCATTGTTACCCTTAAAACATATCATTAATTTTAACTACAAAGTAGTCAGACAAATTATTAGGATAGTGCAGAAATAACTTGTCCTATATCAAATAATGAATAAACAATAGTTCTGAAATTCAAAATCAGCTCTTTGATTACAAAACAAGAATTCTTTTCAGAGTTCTTTGTAAACATTCAATAATATTAATAATAACTAATAGTTATTATAAGTTATATCTCTCATTCAACTTTTTATGAAAGGAAGGTGTTAAGATTTCTCAAATTAGAGCAGTTTTAAAAATGTAAGGATATAAGAATGTACTGAAGTTCTCCATGTTGCAATAAACCATATATTGAATACTGGCAAATGGCAAGTATAGTGGATTGATCGAATATGTTGTAATATTATCATGTTTCATCATGTTATCATTATAAAAATATAAAAGTACAGTATATGAACCAAGATAACATAAATAACGTTACATTTCACCCCTGACCTGCCAAATTCTCAGACAACAAATATTTATTTCTGGTTCACGTGACATTACAGGGAGTTCTGTTTTATAGTCTAATAACTCAGAGATTCAAGATAATGAAGGTATAATTTCATGTACCTCATTACTTGAGATATGTGAGGGGAAGGCTTTCCAATAACCATTTGCTGATATTTTATAAAAATCTAAAGAATGAATAAAATTAAAAAGGCATAAATAAAAAAAGAAAGGACTCAAAATGTTCATGTTTTTAATGGAATTAAATTTCAGGTAATTTATTTTCAAAGAAAATTTACACAATTACATATTCAATAAATACATTTTTGATTCCAGTAAAAAAAAAAAAAAGAAATGTGAAAAGAGAAGGGCTGGATAGAGTCTGATTCTCAAATCTGTCACATTTTGCTTTCTAGAACAATTCAAGTGTATTCAGTATTTTAAAAACAAATTAAAATTCTTAATAGGTTTTAAAGTATTAAAAAAATAATTTAGTTTAAAGCTTAACATTTTAATATTTAAGCTTAATATTTAAGGCTTAATATTTATGTACCTTAAAGTTCCTGATACTTTATTGGCCAACAAGAACACTGCCTACAAGTAGCCTACAAAGTACACCAATAGAACTTGTGTCAATAGGAATGTAAACAAGAAACAGCTCTTCATTCATTCTATAAGTATACAATTTCTGTTTATTTTCATAAATATTACTTAATGCTTACAGAAGTGTATGAGATAGAAAGGTATTATTAATTCCATTATGAGATAAGGTAAACAGTTTCATAGACATCAAACACTTGTTAGAAAATTCTAGAACCAGTTAGAGAGGCAGATCTAAATCTAAGTGAAATCGGATTGAAAGGGTCAGAAGCCTCCAAAAAACAAGCTACATTTAAAAAGCAGCTTCTGCCTCCCAACTTCTGTCACCGCACAGATCAGTTGCCACTCAAATACAGTTAAACAACTGGGTTTATTAACAAGGGAAATTTACCAGGCAAAAATGCCACAAGTGACCAGTTATTTTACCCCAAGTGAAAGACCATTTAGTCCAAAATTCCCAAACACATGTCCAAGATGGTGCCTTTCCAAACCTGCAGGCGCCCTGAAATGCCCAGTCATTCTCTGGGGTCTTCTCTTTGCTTCTACTGCAGTGTTCTGTGTTGCTCCACTTTTCTAAGGCTTTTTAAATTTCCTCTACAATTGCTGAGGCACAAATCAGCTTTCTAATTCTCTGGCCATGTCCTGGTACCATCTCACTATACAACTTTGCTGCGATGCCACACTCTCCACACTGGTCACTTTTTTACTGATCGTCATGGCACCTTACCACTTGCAGCTCATTCTTCCAGGGGGTTTACCCTGACCAGGCCACTTGGTCCTGTTCTCTTAATCTGCCATTCTCGTTTCCTTTTTTTTTTTTCCTTCTTTTTATCTGCCTTTTGACACTTCTTGTTTTTTCTCTTGGGGTCTTTCTCTCAGACTCCACCTACCAGGGTAATCTGAAGCCAACACAATTTTAACTGTGTCACTCACAACCCTGTATCATAAGAAAGATGATATTATTGATTGATTGATTAATTGATTAATTTGTGCCCTGCTTGAATGACATTCTAAACACATAATATTGTTCCACTATGAAATAAGCACTTTTGTATTACTTCTAACACATCTCAAAGGGCACCTTTTTAAAATAATATAGCATTTAGAACTCTTTTTGACTAAAGGAATAATTTAAATGCAACAAATAAACCATCAAAAGCTATGTGGCCATAATTATTTTCAAAGGAATAGAGAAGTACAGTCAATCCTATACAAAATTTATAAATATTTTTGAGGGGACTGGAATTTTTGGAAATAGCCCTAACAATAATGAAAGATAAAACTAATACAATGCATCACTAAAATATAAGTTCTTACCATGGTCTTCAAATCCTAGGAAACCTAATAAATAACAACCAAGAAATAATAAATTTTTGGGAAGTCTAAACAGTAAGTTCTGATATATATAATGTATGTATGTGTGTATATATAATCTGGAAACATATATATCTACTCTGTAAAATGCATATATATATATATATATATATATCACTCTAAAAAATGTTTGAGAATTAAAGTGGGAAGGGGTTAGAATAAGTGTCCTTGTCAGGTTTTTAAAGATTCATGGAATTCCTTCATTAGAAAATTATCAATTATATATCTATAAGGCAAGTAAAGGAATATTTCCAAATAGTCAAAGTACAAAAAATGCTATGTAACACTTGACTCATAAAATGTGGGTATATTTTAGTCAGCACTATATTCCCTGTCCTGAACACTCTGAGTTATGTCATAAATAGAATTATTTCTTAAGATCTCAGTTGTTCTGTTTCATCTTTACAACAGCAAAATCGGTACATATGCTGATTTAGTGAGTTGCTTTAAATTCATTAAATTCATTGTAACATTAATTTTAGAAACATTCCCTTTCCCTATTGAGAACATCTAGTTCTAGATTAAATGATAAATCTGTGGTTGTGGAGGATACCAAAGGAGATAAAGAGTTATATTCTGTACTAACCTGAAAAGTTCCATTCCCTATTTTAAGACTTTTGAAGTACAGGGCAAATTCATATTGCACTTTGTACTGACATATCTCCTTAAAAAATAATTCACTTTTTCCATCAAAATGGTATAAATGATCCTGACTTATTAAAAATGTTGCTATGAAAGAAGTGGTGATGCAGATTAATTTCCTACCATTCAGTACTTTAGAAACTTTAAAACATTTATTATTGCCATGTTTATGTGCTTGTGCAGTTCAGTAAAATGACAGCAACATTTTATCTCAAGCAGTTAGAGAAGAATGCATTTTAAAATACATTTATTGGACATTTTGCTGAAAATACAGGGTCATAATAATGCATACAACAGCATTATCATAAATAGTAGCTATAATAAACAACAGTTAAAATGTTATGGTAAATAATAATCAAAAAACAGCTTTCTCTGACACACTAGGATGTATACGTTAAAACTGTTCAAGTTTCCCTTCTCTTACAGTTAATGGAGTGTTTATATTTAACTAACGACAAAAAAGTTGATAAATTGTCACTGTTTTCCTGTGTCAGATGTTCATATATTTTTCTGATAGCTTAATTTTAGAAGCAGTGAGAACACAGTGAAATTAAAAAAAAAGATATTACCTAAAACAAATGCCTTTTGCTTAATTGCCTAGATTTTCTATGTACAGAAGTATATAAGCTTTAAACTTTTTTCTAGATATTTAAATGAATTTGTCACTTCCCACATAGTTAATGAGAATGAATAATATTTTAATATGCTAACACCACCATAGAGTTCAACTTGAACTTTTAATCTGAAATGTAGTATGAAACATGTTTACTGTTTTGAGAACAGAGAATTTAGAATAAAATGTCTAAACTGAATAATTTTCTAAATAAGAAAAAGGGATTGAGGAAATAAAGATCTGTATGCCAGCAAATGTGAATATTCCGTTCACAGTCTTTAGCTGCACTACTTATAAAAGAGGCAAGAGGTTTTATAGGCAAGGGATATTAACCTCACTCATTCTAAAGGGCAATCAGACAAGCACAAGGTTTTAGAGTAGGAGAAGGGCACATACTTCACAGCTCCCATGAGATTTACAGCACATAAAATAGACTTTTATGATCCTAGATGAGATTGTGCTTTATTTCTGGACATATCCATTTTTTATGGTCATTAAAAGTTATTGAGTTAACTGCTCATTATATGGTTTAATATTCACTCTTACTTTTCATCTTCATTTAAGGGAGCTGATGTAGTAAAGCTAAAGTAAAGAGTTTTTTCAAAACTTTGAAAAATTATAAAATTTGACCTAAGGTGTTTGAGATCCAGAAAAGTTTTGTTGATTTGATTGCTATTCTTCATTTACATACAATTAAAATATCTCTCCCAGTTTTTAACTTATACCTTTATTCCCCTTGATGCTTTCTTTGCAAATGTTTTTATTTCACACATTTTATATTTTATTTTACTTTCGTGAGTATTTGTTAATTTTTATTAAGATCCTTTTCCTCTGATATTACAGGTAAATATTACTGCTTATTTCCAAAATATGTGAGTAGTTTTCTTTTTATTGTATTCTAACTTAATTTAATTGTAGGAAAAATTTCTATACATCAATGATTACCTACCGATTTTGAATTTAAAGATACAGTATCACTAATGCCAATTGACTAAGCAGCATTTTCATTTGATGTTTACTGGAAAACTTCAGAGTGTGGAAATATGGACTTTTATATATTCATAAAAATAAGTCATATAGTATGTTAAAATATCTTATTTTAAAAGACATATGTAAGATCTGAAACCATTAAATATGTAGGAGAGAATATGGGCAAAACACTCCATGACATATACCTCAGATACATGTTTCAGGACACATTTCCAGAAAAACAAACAAAAT
Source organism: Uropsilus gracilis (assembly GCA_004024945.1). Taxonomy (NCBI): domain Eukaryota; kingdom Metazoa; phylum Chordata; class Mammalia; order Eulipotyphla; family Talpidae; genus Uropsilus; species Uropsilus gracilis. The sequence goes on along the minus strand of PVHY01012406.1, from coordinate 22,317 downwards.
GAGGGGAAATATAAACAGCTAGAACTACATCAAACTCAAATATTTCTGAACAGCAAAAGAGATAATAACCAAAACAAAGAGACACTCCATGGAATGGGCAAAAATATTTGCACACCATAAAACTGATAAGGAATTGATATAATAGATCCACAAAGAGCTTATACAACAAAAGCAAAGAAAATAACCCTGTCCCCCACACCTGCCCAAAAATGAGCAGAAGAACTAAAAGAGATAGTTCTCAAAAGAAGAAATGCCAATGACAAACAGTATAAGAAAAAATGTTCAACATCTTGTATAGTTAGGGAAATGCAAATCAAGACCATAATGAGACAATACCTCACACTGCAGAATGGCCCATATTAAAGCAACTGTTAACAACAAATGCTGGTGAGGATGTGGAGGGAAAGGAACTCTGTTGCACTGATGATGAGAATGCAAAATGATTCAACCACTATGGAAAGTTGTGTGGAGTATTTTCAAAAAACTAAAACTGGAACTACCATATGATCCAGCAATTCTACTCCTGGGAATCAACCCAAAGGACACAAAAACATTAATTAAAGTAAACCTGAACTCTTATGCTTATTGCAACACTATTTATAATAGCTAAGCTATGGAAACAATCTTGATGACCCAAAACAGATAAATGGATCAGGAAGAGGTGGTATATATGCATAATAAAACACTACTTGGTGATCGAAAAAGAGAAATCCATGCCCTTTGAAGCAATATGGATGAAACTGGAAAGAATTATGCTAAGTGAAATAAATCAGAAGGAAAAACAAAAATATTAGATGGCCTTACTTTTAGGAGAAATACAGGGAAATATGAAAAAGGGTCAGGAAAAAGAGAAAAATTTTAGGCAAATCACAGATCTGAGGCATGGAGCAGAAGAAGAGGAGGAAGAGGGATCAAAACAAGGCAAGGAAGAGCATAGGACTATGGTAATGGATCACAGGTGTCATGATGGTAGGAGAATCATAGGAATTATACCTGAGGGAGAAATCTAATATGGCACAAAAATGGGCAATGATATAAGAAATTAAAATAAATTTTTGATTTTTTGTAAAACAGAAGCTATATTAACTTAACTTTAGAGGAAAGTACTACTTCATATATATTCTTCATATATATATATATATATTTTTTTTTTTTAATGTAGCAGGAAACAAGACTTGACCAAAGTCACGCAATTAGAAAATAACAGAAACTACTAAGCAGAGGAGTATTTCCACGTCATTCTGTATTGTAAAGATGTATTTGTGAAATGTTTACACTTGAAGTTCTACACTAAATATGATAAGGATGATGTTTAAGAAAGCTTTTTATACTCATGTACATAAGCAAGGCAATTATCCAGAGAGATAGTCAAGAGTTTATAGCAAACAAAAATGAATCAAGTCAGATTGCCAATGACTTCAATTAAGGGAACAATATTAAACAAACTAGGTATTAGAAATATTTAATGGTAAAAGTTTTCATTTTTCACTGATCCTTTGTCATATTTCCCTGTATTTCTCCTAAAAGTGAGGTCATCCAATATTTTTTCTATTTCCTTCTGACTTATTTCACTTAGCATTATTCCTTCCAGCTTCATCCATATTGTTTTACCATTAATATTTACTGGTAAGTATTAATGGTAAAGGTAATTCATTGATGACTCATGTCTCCTAAAACCAGTTGTTTAAACTTATTGAGAAATATATGTGAAGACTCAGATATAAGTATGAGCTCATAGAAAAGTTTTAGAAGTCTATTAACAATCTATACATTGCTAATAACTTGGAGAGATTTTACTAATTAGGTAAACCCTAATTTGTTACATTTCACTTTATTTTTGCACAAGGTGTTAATATTTATTTGAAGGTCACAAATCTCTGACAGTAATAATGAATAGTGTGCAAATTTAATATATGTTTTGTCTTAATTAATTTGAATTTTAGGTACTGTACTTATTTATGTTTCATTAAAGAGAAAAGAAACTGTAGCATCACTATGCATTGGAAATTATAGTTTTATGTGTACTCACTACATTTTCATAGTGAAATTTCATAGTGACTAGTCACATCATAAAACTTGAATGTTATTTTTGGCATGTTCCTTTTTTCCCTATACCACACATACACCCACAAAAAAAAAAATCTCAGCATATATATATAATATAATATATATACATAATATAATATATATAAAATATAATATAATATAATTATATCAATTATAATATCAATTATATTATATTATATTGTATTATTATATTACTTTAGTAATAATATTATATATTATATTATATATATTATATATAAAACTATATATAGTTTTTAAATCTCATATGTATTAGCAAAATATCATTTCTCAGGTGGATTATGCTCATCTCCTAAATAATGACCCTTGCTTACTATTGTCAATTCTGGGGAGAGAAATTTGTGTAAAACATGATTATATCAGTCATTAATTAACCTAGTTTTAAAAATGGATTTTAGTATATTCAGTTGATCTTGCAATCTTGTGAGGTCTATAATGTTTTGATCTCCTTATATTATTTTCTTTGCTATGACTATTATATCCCAATATTCCATGAATAACTGCTCCCAGGTCACTATAATATTTAGTTAAGTTATGGAGACACTGACATGCCCAAGGATAGATGAATAGATTAGAAAGATATGATACATACACACAACGAACATTATTCAGTTATAACAAATGCTTAAATCTTTTAATTTGCAACACTGTGGATAGAATTTAAGAGAGTAATACTAATCAAAATAAGAAAAACCCTACATTGTTTCACCTATCTATGCATTACAGAAATACTAAATAAATGATCAGAAAAATACAAATCAATTACAACCCCTAGAAATCTGAATCAAAATTGAGGCTACAGAGGGAGAGGAGGGGTGCGAATCACTAAGTGTGGAGAGGGTACAAAGGCCTTTGGTGCAGGGATATGCGGTGTGGCAAAATAACCTGACACTTGTATCCTATACCTTGAAATTACATATAGTATTATAAATCAATGTTACAATAATAAAAAAATAAAGACTCTTTATTGACATCTACTTGTCACTATGTAAGAGCTAGGGGGGAAATGTATGAGGGAAATAATTTAAATGATCAAGGCTTTTTTTTTCACTTTTGTATACTTTTAACATAACTGAAGAATGGAAAAATACACTAACATTTAACTCTCTTTATTATAAAATACATCCACTGTTGTATAAGTACCTGCAATTTTAGAAAATGCAAATAGAAATGCTAAAATATTAGTCACAAAACACTATTGACCAAAAAAGCATTTAAGAAGAATATTAGAAACTTTTTCATTATATGAGAAAAATGATTATGAATGTTTTGTCACAAAATATTAGAAAATGCTATAATGTCTAATTATGTGAGACATATGGTATCAATAACCTTGGAACAGAAAATATTGTCAGAATAAAAAATACAAGAAATAAAGAAAGGAGAACAAATAGCAGAGTAAATTGGAAAAGTATATTAATAATGTAGGAAGAATTCCAAGAATTGAAATAGTACATGCAGGAGAATTAAGATCTATAATGCATTCAGAAATTGCAGAATTGGTAATGCAATATAAATTTAAAGATGGTCCTACTGGAAATGCTCCAGTAATAAAGTAAATGCAAAATACCTTATTCCAGGTTAATAAGAAAGTGAAAGATGTGAGTGCCTTTCTTAGATGGTCAAAAATGTAAAAATACTATATAATGTTTAATTGAAATATAAACTTATATAATAATTAATAAAAATATCTGATTATAAACTCAGGCTTATTAGAACACTGAGAAGGGACAGCATGGGAATATAACATTATAGCCTTATCCAAAATCAGTAATTTTGCATATTTTAAGAAATTAGTATAAATAAAAGAAAGTGATACTATAATGAGTGGGAAACGCAAATGAAGACATAACAAAATGTGTGCAGTAAATGGAGGAATCCAGGAAGAAAGCAAAAAAAAAAAATGGGAGAAAAACCAATTATCTGTCAAGTCAGTAATAAACATAGCAGTTCAAATTTCCATATAAAAGCAAAAGAACTCATTTGGGTGAATTTATGTTTTAAGTAATTATATCCTGGCTGAGGAAAACAATACTAAAAATACCGTATTGTTATCTATAAACATATTTTTCTGCTAATATTCCTTTAATGTTTTCATAAGCTATAGTTTCACTTTTTCAGGGTAAAAGTGAATTTATTAGCAAAATAAAGGCATACTGTTCCCTTAGGGATAAAGTTTAAGTTGCAGAAAATCACCTAAATCAGCATTCAAAAAGTTTTCTTTTTAATTATAAGAAACACATTGTTACTTTCCATAGTTTATGGCACTGAACTTTTTTGAGCATATTTGGAAGTTAGGACAAACATAACCAACAAAAAGTCCAGAATAAATATAAAGAGTTAAATTTGTATCCTAAAACAACTTTAGGTAAATTAAATAAAACTGAAATATTATGAAGAAATGACTGAAAATTCTAATTTTCACTACACTTTCCTAATGGGAAAAACATTAATTTGAATTTAATTAAAATACATAGTAATTAAATCAACTTGGTGTAATAATAATGTTTTAAGCAAGCAATTCCTGGTACATTCCCAAAGGCTTTCCTGAATATAACTTAAAATGATCTTTGCTTGAACTTCACTTGTAGTCTAGATAATGGTCAGGATTCTACCAAATTCTGTAACCCAAATATGTATTTTTTAAGTACTTAGAAGAACTATTTATCCTTACAGAACTGTCTTATACTAAATTGTAGATGACTTCTCATAGACAAATTTAAAGCAAAAATAATTACAGCTATCTAAAAGGTTCATTTGATATCAACTGATATTTTGCTAAAATATGGCAGAAGCCTCCAACCAACAAGCCAATGGGGGAAAAAGACACTTTTAAAGTGTAGCTTCTGCCACCAAGATTCATTCAGATTCTTATCACCCAGGCATAGCAGTTGCCATTTAAATGCAATTTAAACAATAGCATTTTATTAACAAGGAAATAACCAGGAAAACTGAAAGTCAAGCCAAAAGTCCTTAATGCCACAAGTGGCCAGTTATCTTACCCCAGTCACCATTTTCAGTCCCAAAGTTCCCAAAGATACATGTCCAAGGTGGCGTCCCTTTGTTCCTTCAAATCTGAGGCAGAAGCTCTGAAAAATCCAGTCTTTCTTTTCAATATTCTCTTTGTTTCTTCTCTTTCCAGTGTTCCAAGCTTCTCAGCTTCCTCCAAGGTTCTTCAAATTTTCTTTATTTACCAGGCCCACCTTCAGCAGCATCTGGTCACACTCACCAGGCCTGCCTTCAGCAGCGCCTGGTTCCATTCTGGCATCTGACTCCATTCTGGCATTTGACACCACATCAGCTGCAATTCTGCCAGCCATTCTCCTACCATAGCTCCTTGCCACCACCAACTCACTCTTCCAGTGGGGGTCCACTCAGCCTGGCCACTCAGGCTCCTATATACAGGCCTACCATTCTCATGTCTCTTCTTCCCAAAAGTCTCAGCCTCAGTCTCTGCTCCTTTCTTTTTATGTCCTTTAACTTGTTCCCCCTACCACCTGAAAACCAGAAGCTCTAATTTCCCCTCACAAACCCTCCTGATAATTCATTTGTTTTTTCTTCCCCACCCATCCTTGAAACAAGAGTCCTAGAGTGCTAGTGTCACATATTCACCAGGTCTGCTCAAGATTTGAAACAAAGTAAAAGAAGGACATACCCCTATCTGGTTTAGGCCAGAGTTTGTTGAAAAACAAACTCCTTTGTTTTTCAGACACAGCTAATGGCAGTCATGCCTAAATTTTATGAAAAAACAAACAAACAAACAAAACAAAACAAAACAAAAAAAAAACCACATTGCCCATGTTGAGATCATGTCTTCACAACCACAACATACAAATACAAGAAATGCAAGAAGTTAAAAACCACTACAGCCTATTGCATATTTCAGATTTATTAATGGCTTACAAATGATTTTATAAAATCATTATTTTCTACCATCGCTTGAAAGTTAAAAGATATCAGGTACTTAACTAAAATTTATAAATATCTTATATAACAATAGTTATTTGACAAAGGAAACAAATGTTAAGAAAGCATTTTTCAGAATTGTTAGAAAAAAAGCAGGATTCAAAACAGCTCTGATTCTGAAGGATGTCTTTTGTGGGGCTTTTCTGTTGTTGTTGTTCTGTTTTCAATATATCAGATGAAAGTATGTGTAGATCTATTAGAGGATGAATATCAGTGAAAAAAAGAGAGGGAAGTAGTGATGGGCAGTCCTGAGTTCACCTTAATCAAAGTTAGGAGATACATCCAATAGGTTATCAAAGCATCAAAAGCATATCAAAGCATATAAAAATATCAAAAGCATGCCTTCAATATAACCAGGGTCCAAGTAAGGATTTCATTCTCAACCTAAGACTACATTAGAAAAAGATGTGCTTTGAGAGAGCATATGACATATATCTCTGTTTAATAAGAAAGCATCTTTTGTATATTTCTATTTAAAGGCAGGTCCAATGTAAATGTTTTATGTAGGCAGCTAAAGAGAAACTTGGTAATTTCTGTGAAAAATAAGTTTTCATAGTCCATCACAAATAGGATAATAACTAGAGTTAATCATTTTGATGTCTTTAAATTGAAAAGAAAGCAGAAATAAAATGAGACACCATTATAAACATCCTTATAACCCATGTTTTCAACATAACAGAGAGAACAAAGACAATGCACAAAACTTTGAATTAGTAGATTGACCAAGACATTACAGCAGACTATTTTTTAACCCAGCCCAGTTTTAAAAATTTACAAATTCATATTCACATATTGTGCCAGAAAAAGTCTGAGTGAGGAATAGTGAGAAATAATGGCAAGAAGATATGCAAAAAAGGTGAGATAGAAACATTTAATATGTCTCATCAATACAAGCAAACTTGTTGTGGCTCTATGCTAAATATAGAAATAATCCAGAAGAAAGTCTGTTTCTCTATGGAAATAAATCTTAATCCTGCAAAGATGGAGCAAACCCTTAGATGAGGGCTTGTATTCAAATTCGGTGTGGGAAAAACAGTTCCTGTCTTCATATGAAAGCCGCATACCATTAGAGATTTCCATTCTATTTCCTGAACATTCAGACTAGGGAAAAAAGTGCACACATTTCAAAACTCAGCCCTCAACAGGTAGGTCGATGTGAAAAAGTGAAGACAAATCTTTCCAAAATAACTCAAAAATGAAAGCATTGTCTACTATAAGTCTGATAAGACTAAAAATCATAGACAATATGAATTTTGAAAGAAGCAACAAAGGTATTACCAAAAAAAAAAAAAAAAGAAAAAAAGAAAGTATAAGAAGCAGGTTAGTAATTATTCTATAAAATATAATAAAAGAAAATGACAATATGTCACAGGAATGAGTCTACAGAAAAAGGCAAGGAGACCTTGCCTCATGAGCTTACTATGCTGAGTAACAGAATGAAAATAAACTGAGAAAATGCTTTTTCTAAAACAGGAAGAGTGGAGACATATCTTTGGACCCCTTTACTCTCAATTGCAACAAACTGAAATTTCACTGCTTCCTGAGAAGGAAGTGAGGAAGCAAAAATGATAATCTTCCAAATTGTAGTCTCTGGGGAAGTAAGTGGTAGCTTTTTTACTACACTAGCCATGACTACATGCACTGAGTATCAAAATACTTAACAGAGTAGTGTGAACAAAATGCTGCGCACAATGCACAAATGTTACATTTAAAAATCCCTGTGTAGTTTAATGCATATTTCTCATAAATTGATATAATACCTCATATATGAAATCAAATTTGTATATAGGGAATAAATATGATAAGTATTGATTAGAGAACGTTAATACTTTATCCATAAGGATAATTCTTATTCACTTATGGAATAATTTGACAGAATATTGTGAAAAAGGTTTATCTTCAGTTTTCTTTAATGTCCAGTTTCCTATTCTATTTTTAAATTTTTGCTTTTGGAATTCATCCCCACCCCCAACAACCCAGGCATTTTTCAGGCTCTTGATTTCCTTACATATCCTAAAACCTTACATTAACACAAATCCTGACTTTTAAGTTACTTTGTACTCTAGAGAAACAAATAGATATAAACTAGAGAAAATTCAGTTTTGACAGAAAGCTAGGGGAAGCTTTTGTTCATTTCCACTTTTTTTTTTTTTTTTCAGATCCTCTTGAGCAAGTCATTACGGTCCATTTGCCTATATGGACCATTTTCATGTATAAAATGAAAACAGTTAAAATTTCCAAGGTTTTTATTATAAATTCCTGGAAGGATAGAAATTTAATAGTAACAATTAAGGAAAAAATGGACACAATGTGTCTTTCCAAGTCTCCTTCCTAGTAGCACCAGGGTGCAAGTCAGCCTGCAGAAGCATGAGAACCCCTGAGACAGCATGTCTTCAGTTATCCACCAAGCAGGGTCACTTAAGCCCACCCTTAGTTAAGTTCTCTGTAACACCCCCATTCAGGAAGTCTAGTCCATGGCACACTGGGATTTATAATCCAAGGCAGCTTTATATAATGGGAGTAGGAAAAATGGCACCTCCCCTACACACATGCGTATCTGTAAAATAACTCTCAATAAATTGCTTAATCATTAGTTTGCCTTATCTGGAAAAGGGAGAGAAGACTAAGCTAAGGTTTCTCCCAAATTCAAAATCCGATGCTATAAAAGCCACCATCACTAAAAAAAAAAAAAAAAAAGTACACTCATATGTTTCACTAATGGAGGGTATTAGAAAATTACACTGACCTATTAGTTTTAGTTTTAGGAATTTTTTTTCTAGATTACTTCAATTATTATTCTGCAATATGAGAATATATTCTGCGACATGAGAAAATATCCAAATAACTTCTTAATTAAAAAATAATTCCATGTATATAAATATATATGTGTATATATATACAATGTGTAATACAGTTGTAGGATTTTAGAACTCACCATATAATAATTAGGAAATCACACAGTGAGTTTTAGAGAAACTAGATTCAATATACGTAATACTTTGGAAAGAATTTGAAAATACTATGCTATATGACCTCTTGCTTTGCTTGCTAAGCTTTAATAAGTGGAAGAACTATGTGAAGAATGCCTCGTTTTATATAATCACAGTCAATTAATTATCCATGTGCATTTAAGAGAGAAATGCCTAAATGACACCAAAATTGTTAATCTAATTCAGTTAGCTGGCATGGGATGAGGGTCCTGGAAAAAAAAATTTAATTCAGTTACCAACTAATTATCCTATTACTAGTTACTACTTGATTTTCTTTCAATAGTTTCTTTTCAAACTTACAAATTAATATTTATGATAGTCTACAAAACATGCTCAAAATAATAGCAAGAAAATTAAAAATATCTAAGTATATTTCATGACAAATTATGAGAAGAATAAGACCAGCCAATAGTCTCATTTTTGACTTGATACTTCATTTTTCTTCTCTTACAATGAAAAATAACTGCAAACATCTAGAAATGTATTATTAATGATAACTGAAGCTCATTGACATGTAGCCTTTGACGTTAATTTGTGGTAAAACTATCTCAAAAGTTCCAACAATCCTCCTCTTTATCTACTTTATAGTCCTTTCACTCTCATTGCTGGAAAATGTGCTGATAAAGCTGACTCTATGCAAATGATACTAATTTCTATAATCAAAGAAATGTTTCTCTGTCAGCCAACTCTCAGCTATCATTCTGCACCAATACATACAGATACATTTGTAAAAATGAGACTAAATAGAGATACAGCCATATCTTCAAACTCTCTAGAATGACAGTTGTCACAGAACTTGCTACTGAGGGGAGGAATACCTATTGGTTTCTTCCACAGCTAAGGGAAAAAAAAAAGTTCCTCCTTCCAATGTTTGTCATTTAAGTCCCAACTGTGCTGTAGCCTTTAACTGTGTAAGACAGCAAGACAGCACATTTTGTAGATTAAACCAATAAACTTGCAAACATAAAAGAAACAAATCTCATAATTGTGGATTTCAATTAAAGGAAGGGGGATCAAAGCAAACATTCTGCTTGAAATTACACAGCTGCTATCTATACAAAATGAGAAAAACGTCTAGAGCCAGCCATAATTTTGCAGAGGGAAAAAAACCATGCTGCAAACCCTGCAGTAGGACAGCTTGTCTATGCTCCTCACGTCCCAATCAGTAATACAGAAATATTGAGTAATAAATTCCCTGCCTCTCTCGATCTGAAAAGCTCCCACCATCTGTGAAAGACAATTTGTAACAGCCTCAATATTAAGATTCAGTAAACAGACAATCACTCCCATTGTGCCAAGCAGCGGCTACATTTGGAGAAAAGCATAAAGCAAAACAATTAGTAACACCAAGACCCCTCTATTACAAATTACCCAGCCACCAAAACAACTAGTTTCAATTGCAGAGTTTCCTGTCAACTGGAGAGGAATGCAGGAGATCAGTGCAGATCTGGCTACCTCTGTGGCCTGTATGTAGGCCTCATCCTAATGTGTTGAATTATTATTGATGGCTGAGGCAGTTCTGCTCTGTTGGTGAACCAATAATGTCAAGGCAGTACCTGCAAGATTAATTATAGGAGAGAATAGGCTGACGTTTCCCGGGACTGAGACATTAATACAGACTGAGCATTAGTTTCAGGGGACTCAACAGACAGCTGAACAAACGCCTCAAACAATGTGATCCACACTAAATCCTGGCAGCTGTACCTTAGCAGCACTTGGAAGTTTAGAACAATTGTTTTTAACTGTGAGACACAAAGCATTATGTATAATAATAAAAATCTGAAAATAAAAACTGACAGTTCGACCTGAGTTACAAATTCAATACGCGTTATACAGATTGCATAAAATAGATGGCACTATTTTGCCACAAAGAAAAGTTGGTATCACCTTTGCCCTTAGAGCATATAAAAGGGTACTTTTCCTTTACTGTTTTTAAGTAGGATGACAATCTTTCCTAGTATCCCTGAGTACTTATTAAATGCATACACATTTTACTTTTAACTTCCCAAGATTATATAGTACAGTCATTGTAGTTATAAGGGGTATGGGACCTGAAACCATTTATCTCAGCAATCTTTTATGTAAATACTTTCCTTGCTTATATTATATAACTTCATATACTGAAAGTAAAATAATAAAGAGAATCTTGTGTGCAACTAAATAAACTACCACTTACCTCAATGACAGTCTATTCAAGACTTCGACTTAATTTTATCAAATTCAGTTGTATGATATACAGATATATCACATGTATCTATTGCATAGACACATGTATCCATATGTGTATATGTATGTATGTGCTTACATACAGCGTGATATGTACTTAGTTCTTAGTTTTACACCAGAAACTTGTTTTAAGACTTTATATATCTGGTTTTCTTAATATTTGTCAAACACAAACAATTGTTTGTTTTTATAATTACTTCATTAATATTTATAGCTGAGGAAAAAGAAAATAAGGACATTTGAAGACTCATAAGCATGTTTAGGAAGGTAAGTAAATGATAGTGCCTGGAATCATTTTTCAAAAATTTCTGGTCTCAGTGTCTACCCAACAGTCTTGCCATCATGTAACACATGTATGCTTTCAGAGAAAGCTACAGTCATGGTAACAAAATTGTGATGGCCAGAGACTCATAATCATATATTGCTAAATTTATCATTGTAATTGGGAGGCTTTCTTTTATATTATAGTGTAGAATAACTACCCAGAAATATTACATCTTTTAAACTAATGCTACCCTCTATATTCTTCCTACTCTCTCCCAAGCAGCAAATAATAGAGGTAATGAAAAAGAAATCCAACATAGATTTGATCTATTGCTTTAAACTACATTGCTGTAGAGTGTATCATAGAAGTGTTTATCAGACATCTCCACATGAATAAAGACAAATGTTATTGTCAGTCCCATCTAGACAGGGGGTAATACTCTGCTTATGAAAGAACATTCCATGTAACTGTATGAATACATGTATACATATACACATGTAGATCACTTAACAACACTCCTACTGAGAGTGATTGAATAGAAAATCTTAACACTGGTAATATTTAATCTACAATGTAAGTTTATCAGGCTAAGATAATTTTTAAAATAAATTTATGTTATCTTAGGCATTAGAAAACAAAAACAGAGAGCTATATCTTTTACTTATTACAGAAGGTGAGAAAAAACATGCGTATCTATGGTATTCTTCCCTCGTGTCTTAAGTCTTCAGTAAAAGACTAAGGTCAGCAGATTGTTTAGGAAGACATACTAGTTCCTTTAATATTCTAGAGTTCTGCATATAGAGAATGTATGCACAGATTTATATGACTTTCTATTGCTCTCCATCCCAAATCTACTACTCCATTATTAAGTATACATCATTTTTTTTCAGGAACAGATCAATACTGAATTAAGAAAGTATATATGTAGCTTTGTGGGTGATATAAGTAATAAACACAAAAATAAATCGTGAGAATTGTTCATCCTTTCTTTTTTTCTGGTGATACGGTTATGGCATTTCCTTTCTGTACCTTGGTGCCTTTTCTGATTCTTCATATGTTCTTGGGTTATAATTATTTCACTGAAATCTTTAGATTTTGTATCTAAACTCAGGCAATTTTTCATTCCTATAAAGAAAGATACGTGTCAATGAAATAATCTATCTGACAAATACAATAATTTGTGACCTTCTAAAAATGCATACAGAAATACTTCCTAAGATGTCATTAGTTTGCTAGGCAGAAAGACTTAGAAATTTCATTTTTCACAGTTCTGGAGAACAGAAGCCCAAGGTCAAAGTTATTTTTTCAGTCTAGTTTTCTCCTGAGGCCTCTTTCCTGCTGTATAGTTATATGTTTTTCTGTTGAGTTTTCACATGATGTATCCTAATTGCACATATCTAGTGGTCTAATTTCATTCTTTTGCATGTGGCTATCCAGTTTCCCCAGCATAATTTGTTGAAAATAGTCCTTTCTTCCTTGTATGTTCTTTGCTCCTTTGTTAGAAATTAACTGTCCATATACATATAGAGTTTATTTCTAGAGTCACAATCCTGGTTTGTGTTTATTCCAATAACATTTTGGTTTGATGGCATATTTTGTAGAATAATTTGAAATATTTACTTCTTTTCCACACCAGTCATACTTTGATATAGTTCCATACTAATTTTAGTATGTTTACTATTTTTTTTGTCAAATCTCACTGAAATTTCGATAAGTGTATCAAGTATAGATCTTGTTTTCAGTAAGATGCTCACTGACCAATATTTGTTTTTCCAATTCTATCAACTATGATATCTTTCTATTCTTTGTGTATGTTTTTTCCAACACTGTCTTATGGTTTCTGTGCACAAGTCTTTTCCTTCTTTGTTAACTTTTTTCATAGATAATTCTTTCTGACAGGTTTGTTTTCCTAATGTCCTTTTCTTCTACTTTGTTATTTGCATGTAGAAATATAACAGAATAGAGTACATTCATTTTGTGGGCTGCCACTTTATCCACTCATTGTTGCTAATAAGTTTTTAGTGGTGTCCTTAGGATTTTCAATATATTATCACACCATCTACAAATAATGAATTTTATATATTCTTTTCCAACTTGGATACTTTCAAATGTTGTTTCTTATTCTTATGTTTTGCTCTGAATAGAGCTTCCAACTAGATTGAATGATGGTGGTCAAAGTGAATATCCTGGACTTACTACTAATCTTGTAGTAAGAGTTTTCAGCGTTTCACCATTGAATATGATACTGCCCTAAGTTTGTTATGTATGTCTGTTATTATCTTGTTATGTTTATTATGTTCCCATGTGTGAATGCTGAGTCTTGTCATTTTTATTCAAGATCTGTTTTGATGATCACATGAATCATTGTCCTTTTTTTTTGTTGATGCAGTATTACCTAAGCTTGATTTCCCTAGAACTCACTCATATAAGTAATAATCTTAGGATACAAATTTCATTAACTTAGTATATTCTTTTTGAGAGTCATCCAATTTATTATAAGTTGCTTATTCCTTGTAGTTTCTTGGTGGCATGGCATTAACTAGACCATTATATCTCAGATTTACCAGTGCATTCACAGTTTATATGCATTTGGGAGGCTTCTGCTCTTTGATTTGGTTATTTTGAATAAAGTTGCCATGAATATTTACATGTACACTTTTCCATAGACATTAGTTTCCCTTCCCCTTCAATAAATATCTGATATAAATAGCTGTTATCTTTATGTTTCAACTGTGGCAGTGTCACATTTTATACCACCATGTACCAATAATCAATGTCTTTTCAATTCAGGAAACTCATGCCTTTTATTTTTGGTGTTTGTTTATAATATATGCCTTATAATTTCATTATTTAATTTATTCTCTTCTATCAAACTCCCTTAAGTTATATTTTTAAATAAAATGAGTATGTCAATTTTGAGAAATATATATGTACAATGTTTTAAGGATAAGTGTACATATATGTTAATATATATGAATGTATCTATTCAATGTTAATATACACATATGTAATATTTTACATAGTTCTTATCCTTGAAATAGAATGATCAATATCTTTTTATCATACTCTCAAAACTCAAATGTCATTTTATATAGTAGTATTTGTCTTTTTGATATAATTTTTGAAAAAGACATTAAAATGGATATAAAACAACTAGGCATTACTTCAGAATGAATAAAAATAACTCAGCAGCAAGGTCATTTTCATAGGCAAAATATAAAACTTCAAAAACAATTATATAGATTAAAGCATCTTCTTAAAAGATGTACTCATTGAGAGCTTAGGGAATAAAATACAGAATTTCCATTAAAATGACAGAATCTGCATAAAGTAAGTTTTTTACTTGCCTTGATGAACATTCTACTCTTCCATTGAACTTGAATAAAGGAAGTAATTCCAAAGTTTAAAGAGTACCTGGCAATCTTGTCAACACAGAAATTCTGCCATTTCTAGCACAAGGTAAGAGTATTTTTAAAGATCAGGCTGAATAGTTGTACATTGTTTTACATTTCCCTTGTATTTTTCCTATTGCATTAGTGTAAAATATTACATCTATATCTCAATTAGAATTCTGAACAGCTTGTTGCAATAAAACTTAATTTTAAGGTTTATTTTTTTCATTAAATTTAAGGAAATTCAATTATGGATATATATATCTGACTTCCTTGGTGAGAAGTATCATAATTTTGGTACAAAGTTGACTCCTGGCAAATGATGTGATAGACTTTTATGACAAAAAAAAAAGTAGCAAGAAAGAAAAAAATACTACCTTTATTTTTTACCTCCCTATGGGAAAATAGAAAAATTCCAACATCCAGTCTCATATTCATTCCTTTAAAGTAGACTGAATTATTTTAAACTTTTTATGTACTGAACAAAAAGTCATGAATTTCATCAATTTATCTCAGATTTTCTGTGTGACATAATTGAATAAAAGATTTATTGCAAAGAAAGCCAAAGATACTATTTTTCTCTACTTGGTCAACTATGTTAGACTTTTCTTGTGAAGCATCATGCATAGTAGATACTGATGACCGCAGTTTTGTACCATGTTGTCTTACCAGAACTACCTGAAGTTGAAGTAGAGGTAAACCATGCTGATAGCTTCCTGTTCAAATATGCAAACCATTTAAGTTTTCTCCTATAAGTTTGGGGAAGGACTTTTCCAGTTGGATCTGTTCAAGTGTTCAAGTGGAACCTAGAAATGCCAGGGAGTCAGTGTCTCTGGAGATAACTTCCCATCATGTCATACCTTCCAAATAGTTATGTAGAGGCCTCTTAGGTATTGGAGGTCTGTTTCTCACCATGATAATCTGCTAATTTATAGACATCCTTGGCTTTTCTCCATTCCTTCTCTAACTGGATTGTTCTCTTACTTGCAGTCCTTTGGTTACATTATAGATAGACTACTTATGCTCACATACTTGCCTCAATACATACTTGAAGAGGACCCAATTTAAGGCATCTAGAGAACCATTTTACTTCAATGTTCTAAAAACACTGAAATAAAAATTTAATGGGATTTGTGTGTTATTTTATGAGAAAAAACTTGAGTTATCTATATAATCATTTTAAGTTCTAATTAAGTTAAAATGCATGCTCATATTAGAGATGATTAATTTTAATAACACTACTTATAAGTTTTATGCTTTGAGGAAAACAATATTGAAACAACTCTCCAAGCAAACAAACTCAAACACTCTGTACCCATAGTTATGCTCATGTTTAGATCCATACTTTTTTTAGGTCACACTATATATTTTATATTTCTGAGTCTTTTTTACTAATCTAACTATTCATTCTGCTCAACCCATATGCTCTATTTTTCTGAGCTGTAATATAATACTTCCATGTGCATTATACTAGTTGAACTTACTCTTCTGGTCACAGTCAAATACCAGAGAAATTGGGATGCACTGTTTGTAACATGACTGAATGTATTTCCCAGCGAAAATTTCAATAGTGTGGAAAAGAAGAATAGCTGTTGAGGAACATCTAATATCTTCGCCATTCCACTTAAAGCAAAACTTTCTTACTGCTAATATTTTAATGTACTTTAGTATGAGATAATTACATAGAATTACTACAGATATGCTTTATATCACATATATCCTATACTATATAGAATATTTGGGACACAATATTTGTGGTTAGGAAAATGTGGAGATAAGTTTCCTAAGCTGTAGATTCCTATGAACATGGGGTGAGGGTAGAAGAATTTTATAGGAATCCCCATTTTTAAATGAAATTTTTTTTTTCTGTGAAATAATATTAAGCTTTCTTAAATTAGAGCATTATAAGTGATTTTAGGCAAAAATGTGAAAAATGCAATGTGGGTAACTGCTTAAATAATAGGATATGCTGTGAAACATCAAAAGGGAAATGGACTAGTTTGATAAGAATACATCAAGGCAGATTTTCATAAAAATCATTAACAATTATTGATACATTGCTAATGGATTACTTAAATGCTTTAAAATTCCCACCTATTTTCATATTAAGGAATGATAAAGTCATAGCTATGATGAATACAATTTATAAAATATTTATTGGAATACATGGAATGTGTTAATTGTTTTAAAAAGGTAAATTAATATAAGCCCTTCACTAAAAGGGCTATTCATCAATCACCAATTTTTTTGAATTAAAAAATACTTAATGAATTCCTGCCAGTTACACTGACAGTAACCAGCTTAGAGTCCTTTGAGGTAAACGAAGAGCTAGTATTGTTCTAAAAGAACCATTTTAGAGGAATTTTTATTTTTATTTGAAAAATAATTTTCCACAATGAGGATTTTTCTTTTTCTCATTTCAAAAAATTTTTAAAAGGGCAATTGGGTTAATGTAAACTGGTGATATTATTGACATGATTTCCCCACCCAGTATTAAAGGAGAAAACAAAAACTCTTAGATGTATAATTTAATATTTATGTGAAAACATAAAATTCTTTAATACATAACATTTATTCTTTGAAAGAACACCTTTGTTAAAACATATCTTAGACAATTTTCATTATCAAAAGGAAACTGATATTTATGACCTACACCTTGTTTTACATTCTCCTACCCTATGTAAAGAGATTAGACTATTTAAATTTATATATGTAAATATCAGCTCCAATATTTAGAAAATAGACAATATACAGAGAAAACATGTAAAAAGCAAATTAACCTCAATCTCATTTAAAATATTCAATTTTCTAAAAATTTTGTAAGTGAAATTAATAAATATATGATATATGTCACCAATAGAAATTAGTTTCTCAAGTTAACAGAAATGAGTGATTCATTGGCTTATATTACATATCAGAATAATAGTTATATATGCTAAAATCTTGTTCCTTAACATCTATCTTATTATTTTTTAGTTGTTTGAAGTAACATTAATTTAAAAAATATAGACCTCAGAAGCATAGCTTTTGTGTTTACCATATTATATTTACCACAAAAAAAGTATAGTTTTCATCCTTCATCATACATTTGACTCATACCCAATTTACCCAACTACCCCCTGCTTTGGTAACCACTAATTCTTGATGTCACGAGTTTGCTTTTGTTTTATTTTTTAATCTTTCACATATTACTAATCATATTGTGTTATTAGTGTTTTTCCATCTGACTTTACACACACAAACATACATACACATATATCTTGGGACCAAGAATCAATGTTATAATTAAATCCTTTATTTGTACTAATATATGTTTTCTATGTAAACAATTTATGAAATGTGTTTAGTGGATTCACAAGTGAAGAAAACAGAATCTTCTATAAATCAGAAACAGAAATTCTTAAATTGGCAAAATGGTAATAATGCTTTTTAACTGTCAGCTTAAAGGAGATACCTAAAAAAAGAGAAAGATATAAAGAACCACTCACATTAATTATTGGTTAAAGACATAATGTATAAAACAAAAATATCACTTTATACTAGACTGAAAAACATAAATATTGAATATTAATATTAAAGGAGACTTATAGATGTGGAGTCCAATGTACTGTTGGTTGAAGAATTGTTGCCCCTGCTTGGGAGAGGAAATTTGCTGCTTTTAGTTAAAGGACATTATATATATATATATATATATATATATATATATATATATATATATATATATATATATTTATATTTATATATATTACCTGACCTATCTTTACTCCTGGGAACAAACAGTCCATATGAAAACATATGCAAAGATGTTCAGCTATCTTTTAGTAGTGGGAAGGCAGATAGTCTCCTCATTCTCTGTCTTCGACAATGAACATACAATATGTAGCATATTACAGTGTAAAAAAATTAGATGCAAGAGATCAGGTATTTACACAGTAAATAAAGTAGATCTTAAACACAGTGTTAAGATATAGAAGAGTAACACTCTTCTATTTTGTTCTGAACAAAATGTATAATTTTTTATTATGTAAACTAAAATACATAGATAAAACACATTTTAAAAGAAAATAAATAGAGCAAAGGATGTACATTAGATGTATTAGAATGGCTGTTTCCAAAGAGAAGGAAATGAGGGCTATATAGGGATAAAACTAAATAAATTAAAAAGTAAGAGAAGGAACTTCAGCAAATGGATTATGAATATATGTCTTGAACTAAGGATAAGATTTACATAATGTTCTGTACAAATGTATATGTGATTTTTTGAGCCATAGCTATTTACTTTTATCTTGAATCCTGAGAACTGGCTGCATGAAAAAAAACATGCAGCAGACCTTTATTTGTATACTTGATTTTGTTTTATTTGACTTTCTAAGGAAGAAAAGAAAATTATTTCTTATAAACTGCATTAATCCTTTTCCTCCACCACCAGCAATGATACATAGTATTCCTGCATACTCACTAACAGCATTTAGACTGATTTCAAAAGCAATCAAATTAATATTCAAATATGACAATAGATATTCACATTATTTAAAAGTTTACATTTACAAAGCAATTATAATTCACATGCTAATACTATGAGTGAAATATTTACTATGCTGATATTTTTTACATAGACTACAAGAAATGGACTTGTTCTTTATTTCTTTTATGCTTTTTCGTGCATAAGATAATAATAATAAGATAATAATAATATAAATATAATTCTAATTATAATATAAATATAATATAAATATAAATATAATTATAATATAAAGATAATAATAATAATAATAAGAAGAAGATCATACTGCACAATGACAACAATTGTTTAGTTGAAAGTTACTAAGTGGATCTTAGAAGTTTTTATTGCAATTTAAAAAAATCTGCAACTATATCTATACCTCTCTCTCTCCTTTTCTCTCTCTTCCCAACTCCATTTCCTTCTGAATTTAGGCTATCCCCAAATAGCAACTGTGGAAGTTATAGTAGATGAAGTTATCCCACTAGGAAGGAAAGGATACTCAAATAATTACTTGTATATAAATCTTGAATTTTCCTTCCCAAGTAACTTTTTTTAAACAGAATCCTAATTTTCCTTTAAAAGTAGAAAGTAGGTTATCAGGAGTGTAATATACTTTGATTTTTAAAAACTCATTTGGGAACAGAATACATGAATTTAAGGAGAGATATGTAGTAAGTTAAAGATGTCTACTATCAAACTAAAGCAGGACAATGACAATAAGAAAACTAGCCAGTGATGGAGATAATTAATAGTTAGAAGGCAGAAAAATGGGAAAGGAAATAAACAATTTGGAGGGACAGAAAATAATACATGATAGATTTTATGATAATAATATAAAAACTCACATGCAAAAACTTAAATAAACAATGTATTATGAAATTATGCCATAATTTTGGCATAATTTATAAAATTCTTTATGATATTTTCAGATTTCTGGTATATAATTTGCAATGTTCTTTTCTAATTAATTTTTCAGTTTTACTAAGATGGCATGCTTCCTTAAATGAAGGTTCACCTTCCCTGAAAAAGCCTTTATTCTGAACTCTCAAAGTTAAGTTTTACATAATTAAAGTATATCATGGTAGACTTTTCTTTCTATAGGATCTGATCCTCCAAATCTGGGCTACAACTTAAGCTCATCTCTATAAGTCTATCCTGTTTTTAGAATGTAGATTGGTTAAAAGTCTTTCTGTTTATCCCAGAGGCTGCTTTGATTTTGACACAACATAGGATTTTAGCAGTACAGGTGATATGAAGCTAGATTTAAATATGAGGAAGTAGAACTAAAAAATTGTTGATAGTTGGATACCAGGGTGAAGAACAGAATACTATCAAGAATGATTGATCACGTTCTACCTCAATTACCACTTTGCTTATCATAATTGCTACATGAACCCCTTAACAACAAGGAATACTACTACCTTAACAATAAGGAATACTACTACCCCCAGATATACCATTCAGCCAAATGCATAGTGATTATTTTTTCAATGATTTTTAAATTAAAAACTGAACCAGAGAACACATATAAATTTTAATTTATAATTTCTATTTATAAATGCATTTGAAGAAGTTACATAACCAGAAGATAGCATGTGTTTAGAAACTGCCTTAATTGAATGTGAATTTAAATTCTTGTTAAATCACTATCAACTTACATGAATTTGGGTACGTTAATCAGCTTTTTACAACTTGATTTCACTTTCTATAAAATGGTGGTAATATTATAAATATGCTTTTAGTATTATGGAAATGTGTGAAAATATTAATATAATGTCTGACCAGCAGAAGATAATTGCTTTTGTTTTTTGAATAATTATTGCTATTGCTCTTATTCCTATTATCAACAGACCATTACTATAACCTTTATTATCTGAGGTAAGGTAGTAGGTCAGAAATTAATTCCATATTTGCACACAGGCCTTCTACTTCTTCCACTATAAATTATATTATAGTATAAAAAGCTATTCTTATTTCAGAATCCACCTGGATTTATTTGTCTATTTTCTTTTCCCTCAAAAAGTATGTTTTTGTTTGTTTTAATCTCATTGTTGATTTCAACAACTTAGACTTTAATCACCTTTTTTTAAAATTATTTTTTATTTATATGTAAATTTCACATCTTTGCAATCCCAGGGATTTGCCCCCCCTTCCCCCCTGCCCCTTTCCCTCTGTCCATTGTTGTGTGCTTCAGTTTGGTGCTCAGCCTGTTTTGTCTTTTCCTCATGACTTTTATTTATTTATTTATTTATTTATTTATTTATTTATTTATTTATTTATTTATTTATTTATTTATCTTCAATATGTCCCATATATTAGTGAGACCATTTGACTTCTTTCTCTTTTTGACTTGTTTCTGCTAGTATGATTTCTTCTAAGTACATTCATGTTGTCAAGAAGTCGTCTAATTTGTCATTCTTAATTGATGAGTAGTATTCCATTGTGTATAAATACTACATTTTTTTCAACCAGTCATCTGTTTTGGGACACTTGGGTTGCTTCCATGTCCTTGCAATTATAAATAGTGCTGCAGTAAACATCCGGGCACAGGTGTCCCTTTGTACCCACATTGAGGTCTCTTTTGGGTAGATTCCCAAGAGAGCAATTGTTGGGTCAAATGGTAGATCCATTTTCATTAATTTGAGGGTCCTCCACACACCTTTCCATAGAGATTGGACCAGTTTACACTACCACCAGCAATGTAAGAGTGTTCCTTTCTCTCCACATCCTCGCCAGCACTTGTTGTTACTTGTTCTTTGAATGTGGGCCATTCTTACTGGTGTAAGGTGGTATCTCATTGTGGTTTTGATTTGCATTTCCCTTATTGCTAGTGATAATGAACAATTTTTCATGTGTCTGTTGGCCATTTGTACCTCCTCTTTGGAGAAG